>CABHPP010132887.1:0-40639 GCA_902168425.1 Peromyscus attwateri
ATGCCTCTCCAGGGCAAATGCCTCTCCAGGGCAAATGCCTCTCCAGGGCAAATGCCTCTCCAGGGCAAATGCCTCTAGTTTCTGGTCCTCACGCCTTATATACCTTGCTGCTTTCTACCACCACTCCCTGGGATTGAAGGCTTGCTTTCTGGGATTAAAGGCGTTGGTCACCATGCTTGGGTGTATCCTTGAACACATGGATTTCTGCCTCTGGAATGCTAGGATTAAAGGCGTGCACCACCACCGCCCTGGCTTTCTCTATGGCTTGCTAATAGCTCTGACCCCTAGGCAACTTTATTTATTAACATACAAATAAAATCACATTTCAGCACAAATAAAATACCACTACACCAGCCTGGGTTTCAGACCAGTCAGGGATACGCAATGAGATCCTGTCTCAAAAAATAAAAAAGAGTGGAGGGGCTGGAGTGGAGGTTCAGCAGTGCAGAGAGATTGCTGCTCTTTCAGAGGATCAGAGTTCATTTTCCAGACCCATGTCAGTCGGGCAGCTCACAACTGTAACTCCAGCTCAAGATCTCACTCTACTGGCTCCTCCAGGTGCCTGCACACACGTGACTCCTTCTGGACTGTCTATATTTTATTTCTATTATTGAAAACCTCAAAAGTCAAATTCAAAACTTAATTTGGAGTGCCTGGGTTCCCACTGACTGCTTTTGTAGCTTCCTTCTAATGTGTAAAGAATACTAGGGTATGGTGTCACGTTGCACGCCTTTAATCCCAGCACTCAGGAGGCAGAGGCAGGTGGATCTTTGAGTTTGAGACCAGCCTGGTCTACAGAGAGAGTTCCAGAACAGCCAGGGCTACACAGAGAAACTCTGTCTTGAAGGGGGGAGAAAAAAAAAAAAAAAAAAAAAAAAAAAACCCTGATGAAATAAGTACCCAGCAAACCCTACCCTTAGGAAATATGATCTTTAACTATAGTGAACTCAATAATTTACACACCACCTGTCCTTGTTTGCCTTCTGCTGTCTTAATAAGCAGGATGACCAAAAGCAATATGGGGGAGGGAAGGGTTTATTAGGCTTACAGATCTATCAATCATTCGTTGAGGGAAGCCAAGGCAGGATCCCTGAGGTAGGAACCAAAGCACCAATCCTGAAGGAAGGCTGCTACTGGCTTGCTCTCTAAGGCTTGCTCAGCCTTCTTTCTTATGCAACACAAGACCACCTGCCCAGGCCTAGCGATGCCCACAGTGGGCCGAGCCCTTCCATATCAATCATTAACTAAGAAAATGCAGAGCCAGGCTTGGTGGCACAGGTCTTTAATCCCAACACTCAGGAGGCAGAGGCAGGGGGATCGCTGTGAGTTCAAGGATATCCAAGGCTACATAGTGAGACTGTCTCAAAAAAAAAAAAGAAAGAAAATGCCCCTTAGACATGTCCAGAGGCCAATCTGATGGAGGCAATTCTCAAGTGAGGTTCCTTCTTCCTAGGTCACTCCAGTTCGCATCAAGATACTCACCAACACATTATCCTTTGTATTTTATCTCATGTAATTTCTGCGCCTTATTAACACCTTCTGTAATATACTTAGGCTTTCGGTTTCTTTCCTCATTTCTACTTCCTTTTGAAACAATCATTTATCCTCAAACAAAACTAATTTACCATCTAACCATTAGAAGAATTTCCTTTCTTTTTTGACAAAAATACATTTCATATGTGTAACTTTTATATCTCTTCCTCTTATGTGATGATTTCTATCAATTTTGTCTTTAGAAAACATTTTTTTCTTAATGAAATAGCTATATTCCAATGAAAACCTATGATGCTGTATAGGAAAAATTGTTAAAAGTCTTTAGTACATTTCTGTATTTCCTTCACCTTGGGGGTGGGGGCAAGGTAAGTCTGGTCTCCACTGTCCTTGCGTTTGTCTTTGGCCTCCTCAGAGAAGCACATCAAAGCACAGAAACTAGTCCTGGTCTTAACTCTGCAGTCCCCTTGGATTCCAAGAACTGCAGAGCCTACCAGGACCCCCCTCAGATGAGGGCAAGGCTGTGTATCCGGAGCACACTCAGTGCTTCCTGGCAGTCAGTCCCTCCCCTCAAGCACCAGGGATTCTTTGGAACATCTTGAAGAACCATAAGAGACAGTGATCAGCCAGACGACACTTGACCAAGACGTCACTCTACACAGTTTGTGTCCCTTTTTTTTTTTTTTTTTTTTTTTTTTTCTGTTCACATGTACCACTCACGTCAGCACCCTAAAGACAGACCTGGGCTATCAGACTCCTCTGTTTATTCTCCCTAACATTGTCACACTGATCAAACCTCCTTTCTCTGTCCCTTATCATCCTCCCTCTCTCCCTCCCCGCCTCTCCCTCTTAAAAAAAAAAAAAAAAAAAAGGAGGGGGCTGGTGAGATGGTTTTGTAAGGATGTGTTGGCCAGCCCTAACCTGACGGCACTGTTTTTTTTTTTATTTGTTTGTTTGTTTGTTTTTGGTTTTTTCAAGACAGGGTTTCTCTGTAGCTTTGGAGCCTGTCCTGGACTAGCTCTGTAGACCAGGCTGGCCTCGAACTCACAGAGATCCACCTGCCTCTGCCTCCCGAGTGGTTTGTTTGTTTTTGTGTGTGTGTGTTTTTTTTGCCTGCCCAGAAATGAACTACTCTATCTCAGTCATGAGAGTGCTCAGACTGAATAATAATTTACGCAGGTTCCCTGTGATAACTAAGAAGCTTAATATGGAGCCAGGCATCCTTTGAGGGACGCTGACTTTTTTCTCTGGAATGCCTGGGAGATGCTAGCGGCCTGCAGGTGAGATAAGAACAAGGATAATGGAGCCAGGACTCCATGCACTTGGGAAGCAGAGGCAGGCAGGGTTCAAGTCCAGCCTGGTCTACAGAAATGAGTTTCAGGGCACCCCGGGCTACACAGCAAAACCCTGTCTTGGAAAGAAAGAAAAAAAAAAAGAACAAAATAAATAATAATAGGATAATGGGCTGCGAGTTATTAACAGCTGCCTTTCTTCTGTGAAACCTGCTTATCCCTCCGGGGAAGGGGATGAAATGGTTTTTTATTACTATATAGCGAGAAGGAAAAAACAACTGAGGGAAGTAAAACCACTTTCCTGCCGGGCTGTGAATTCCATGGACGTTTGTAATGTCCACCTTTCTGATGTCTTAATACCCTCCCTTAACTCGCGCTTCTGCGGGCACGCGCTTCTGCGGGCGTGCGTGTTGGCTCTAAAGCCGCCGCTGTGCTTCTGCTTGCCGGAAGAATAAGCTCATCTAAACTAAATCTGAATTAGGTCGGAGTCTTTGGTCTTTCAAACACCACAACAGTTTAAGGTTGTAACACTTGTAACTCTTCAAAGGACCAGGGTCCGATATCTGGCACCCACATGGTGGCCCACAACTGTCTGTAACTCCAGTTTCAGGAGATCTCATGCCTCTTATGGCTCTGGGGGCACCAGGCTAGCACGTGACACATAGGCATGCATGTAGGCAAAACACTCATACACAAATATAATAAAATAGTTTTTTAAGTCAAATGAAGGGTTTTGTTTTGTTTTAATTTTGAGTCAAGATCTCATTATGTAACCCTGGCTTCCACAGCAGTCTGCCTGCCTTTCCAGTTCCGGAAAGGTGATGGCTGACTCTTCTGGCCTCCAGTGGAAACCAGGCCCACACGGTACACAGGCAAAACTCCCAAAAACATAAAAAGTAAATAAAGTCATTTTGCCTGATATTCGAAAAGCCATTCCTGTTCTCTTTTGTTAACTGTTTGCATAGATTTTTTTTTCTTTTTTTGACAGTGTCTCAGTGGGAGCCCTGGCTGACCCAAAACTCAATATGTAGACCATGCTGGCCTTGAACTCACAAAAATCTACCTGCCTCAGTCTCTGGAGTGCTGGAATTAAAGCCACGGAACCCTGCGTCTCCTTCACTTTTAAAAGACAGTTTGTTGAATTTGGGATTCTTGATAAACAGAGTTTGTTTGTTTGTTTTCCTTTTAGCGTTTTGAATATAGATTGTATAGTTTGCTGTGTTATTTGTTATTTTGTGTTGTTTGCCACAGGCTGGCCTTGAGATCACTGCCTAGCTGCGGATGATATCTGGCTATTTGTGGTTTATTTAACAGAGACACTCTCCCTCTGCGCGGGGTATAGTAAGTGGCATGAGTTGTACCCTTAGATGGCTTAACAGTGTGTCCATAGCTTGGCTGTGGGGGTGTTCTCCTCAGACACCTGATTGATTCACCCTGGATGACCCAGCTAGGTCCCTGCAAGGCCTCTACAAAGGTAGGTTAGGTGGACAATCGAGTTTAGAAACTGACGGTTCATAGCTATTTCTATGAGCCAATGTAGTTAGTTAAACTGGGAGGAGCCAGCATTGACCTTACTGCCTCTGGAAAATGAGACCTTGTCACTGGGTGCAGACCACCCCCCAGTGACTAATGCAGTGACATGAACTGAGGGTACACGTGAAGAAGGTGCACACAACACATTCGGGTTTGGACACCACCTTCCTACCCGCGCATCCCAAGGAAATCTGCAGCGTGCCCAGATCACACCGGGAAACTGAGCTTTCCCACACCGCCTCGGGGGTCTCCGGGGGCGCGGGCAGCCGCACCCTTCCCTCCGCCCGTAGGTGGAGCCCTTTGCGAGGCCTCGCCCGCCCGGAACTCGGACTCTGGAACCCAGCGGAGGAGGTCGCCTGTCTCCGGTCTCCGCGCTACGGAGCCAGCCTGCTCCCCGATGCTGCGCGCCCTGCCCCGCGCGCTGCGCCTCTTGCGCCCCTGGAGGTCCCCGGGGACCCGCGACTGCGCCTCCAACGCGACGACCAGGACAGCCGAGATCCAAGTGCATGCGCTGACAGGTCCGGACCAAGGTAAAGTTACCGGCCGGGCGGGCCTGGACCCAACAAGCCGCCGGGAGACTGAAGGCGGGAGGGCAGGAGGATCGGATTTCAGGCCGCCCCAGGGCTGAGAGGGAGCTCCCTGACTTTGACCGGGGTGGACTTTGTATGGGTTTCCCCAAACTCTCTGGAGGCCTGGGGGGAGGTGTGAAAGGAGAGGAGAGATCGGAGCGGAGCTGTGCTCCAGGGGATCAGGACCGAGAAGAGTGTTGGCCAGGACTTTTCCTTCGTAGGGCCTTGGCAATGATCCAGGGGGGCGGAGATGGCGGATCCAATCCGGAGGGACCTGAGGGGACAAGGGGAGTTCACTGACACACAGGGCGAGTTCACGACCATCGGCAGTCAAGTCTTTTATTATACAATATGCTGTGAAGTATGGGTGTTTGTTTGGACATCAGGTGCATTAGCTGGGTGCGGACCCCTCTCTCCAGTCTGTGTAACCCCCATCCCATCTCCTTTCCCACGTTTGGTGTATTTTTTTTGTTTTTGTGTTGTTGTTCATGCCACATTTATTTACTCATTTTATTATTGAATATGTGTGGTTGTGTGTGCCACAGGGCACACTTTTTTAAAAAATAATCTTTTATGTCCTTTGCGAGCATTTATGTCTGTGTATCACATGAGTGCCTGGTGCCCGTGGAGGCCAGAAGAGGGTGTCATATCCCCTGGAACTGGCATAGACGGTTGTGAGCAGCCACGTGTGTTCTGGGTCTTGAACCCAGATCCTCTGGAGTAGCAGCCTGTGTTCTTACCTGCTGAGCCATCTTTCCAGCCCCAGCTGATCGTCTTGCTGGCCCCTCATGTCAGTTTTAACTTACACAGATGGCACAGCACTGGACTTTTTTACAGTGTCTCTTCCTCCTCAAGGCCTGCACCAAGTTTTGAAGGGCTGCTTTTCTGAGTAAATCTAAACCACCACCATGTCATGTGCATGTCACTTTTGACAGACAGGAACGGCCACCATTGTCCCACTGAGGCAGAACAGAAAGACAGGGAAAGTTATGGGGACATGGGAAGAGAAAGGATTCCCCCACCCTAGAGTCTGGTGAAAGCCTCTATCTAGTCAAGGGAGAACGAAGAATTGCATCATGGGGCCAGGCACGGTGGTGCACACCTTTAATCCCAGCACTTGGGAAGCAGAGGCAGGTGGATCTCTGACTGTTCCAGGCCAGCCTGGTTCACATAGCAGGTTCTAGGCCAGCTACATAATAAGACCCAGCATATAATAATGATGATGGTGATGATGATGATGATTTTAATTATTCCACATCGACTGCAGAGATGGCTTAGGGAGAAAAGTCCTTGCCACCCAACCTGACAATATCCGTTCTGAATCCATGGTGGAAGACCTAGCTCACTCAGGTTGTCTTCTGATCTCCACATAATCGACATGTACATGCTCACACACATACAGACATACATACAATAGACAAATAAATAAACAAATGTAATTTTGTTGTTTTTGTTTTTTGTTTTCGAGATAGGGTTTCTCTGTGTAGCCCTGGATGTCCTGTAACTCAGAGATCCACCTGCCTCTGCCTTCCGAGTGCTGGGATTAAAGGAGTGCACCACCACCGCCTGGCTATAAATGTAATTTTTAAAAGAAGTCCAACATAATGAACAACACTTGAATAAGGCCTTATGCCCTTCCCAGTTGTAAACCTGCAATTTTCTAGAAAGGCCTTGCACCTGCTGGCCACTAGGGGCAGTCAGGGGGTTCGCTAAACAGCTGCAGTCCGGGTCACTGGGAAATGAGCTGAAGTTTCCAGTAGGTGTAGCCTGGGACAGTTCTGATTAGAGAAGCCCCACAGGAGGAAGCAAGGACCTGGCTCGCCCACTCCCAACAGTTTTCCTTATGACCGAGGGGGGGGGGGAGATATTAAGAGATTTCTACAATAGATAGCAAGGAAATGAACATTTAATAGATTTTTATAACATGTATTTTGGGTGGGAGGAGGGGACACAGGCCACAAAGCGTGTGTGGAGGTCAGAGGACAATTTGCAGGTTTTGATTCTCCATTATGTGGGTCCCACGAATGAACTCAAGTTGTCAGGCTTGGCAGTAAACACCTCCACCCACTGAGCCATCTTTTCTGGCCCCGGAAATGCATATTTTATTTTATTTATTTTTTTTATTTTGTTTTGTTTTTCCAAGACTGGGTTTCTCTGTGCAGCTTTGGCTGTCCTGGAACTCACTCTGTAGCCCAGGCTGGCCTTGAACTCAGAGATCCACCTGCCTCTGCCTCCCGAATGCTGGGATTAAAGGCATGTGCCCCCACTGTCTACATGGTGAATTCCAGGTGTTTCAGGGATACACTGGAGATCTTGTCTCCAATAAATAGATGCATTTTCTGGGGCTGAGGATATAGCTCAGTCAGTAGAGTCCTCCCCTAGCATACATGAGCCTGGCTTTGATTGCCAGTCGCACATAAACTGGGTGAGGTGGCCCTTGCCTGTAATCCCAGTGCTTAGGAGGTAGAGACAGGAAGATCAGCTGCTATGTAGCCAGACCCTCTGGGCTACATAGCAACCTGGAGGCCCATCTGGGTTACATTAGACCCCATCTCAACAATTATATTAAGAATAACAATAATTTTCTGGAAAAAGAAAGAAATCCACGGAGGTGATTTCTACAAACTGAGGAGAGGAGCTGGACTGACTGGTTGGGGCTGGTGGTGAGGTCCTGGGGTGGTTGTTTCAGTTCTGCTTCTTTATCCTGGCTGGTGGATACAAGGATATTTGCCTGAATATTACTCTTTAGAGGGAAATGTATGGTTGGGGGGTTGAGGAGAATAATATGGAAGGAGCTATGGAATTACGGGAACATGTATGAGAGAGCATGTGGATCCATGTACCATGCTGGTAGCTCCTGTTTTCTCGTGTAGCTCTGAATCACAGTTCACAAGCAGAGAGAGAGAGAGAGAGAGAGAGAGAGAGAGAGAGAGAGAGAGAGAGAAGGTTATTCTATTTAATGGTTGGAGAAACTGAGGCCCAAGTCGAGTGTGTGGCTTGCTGCAGCTCACACTGCTCCTCAAGGAAAGAGGCTACCCTGAACCTGGGCCTCCTGCCTCCAGGCCTCAGTCTGACTGAGCAGGGCCAGCTGGCTCACTCAAGGCTGCCTGTCTCTTGCAGGAATCACTGAGATTCTGATGAACAGACCTCATGCCCGGAATGCCCTGGGGAACATCTTTGTCAGTGAGGTGAGAAAGGGCACACCGGGGCGTGGCCAGGGATGGGCCAGGAGGAACCTGACTAATTGTCCTCTATCCTCTCCAGCTGCTGGAAGCTCTGGCCCAGCTTCGGGAAGACCAGCAAGTCCGCGTCCTGATCTTCAGAAGTGGAGTGAAGGGTGTGTTCTGTGCAGGTGGGTGCCCTCCCACCCTCTCCTCCTCAGGGATTGGTGTGCCTTAGGGCTCTCACATTGAAAGCGGTCCCATTTTACAGATAGGAAAGACACAGGCGGGTGAAGTTCCTCGCCAAGTCTGGTTTACACAGCTAGTGAGGGCTAGAACAGGACTCAGTTTGAACTTGGTCTCTCTGGCCTGTATCTTTGTTCTTTCTGGTCTACCTTGCTTCCTGATAAGTTTTAAATCCCCCGGTTGCTGGGTTCCCGCCACCGCTGATGTAATTAGCCAAATCAAACCGAATTAATCTAGGTTTAATGAGCAAAGCAATCCTGGATGACCCTTGGGAAGGCAGGGGAAGGGTCATAGGGGAAGGGTCACATGGCAAATATGGCTACCAGGTGTTGTACCCATTTCATGAAACCCCCAGAGACCACCAAGGAGCCAGTTTCCGATGCAAGCACATAAGGGTCCTTTTATTGTCAGGTTCAGCCTGGGCCACCGCCCTGCAGATGGAGGGAAATGTGGCGGGGGCCACCAGCCCAGGGGTAGAGAGTTCTTATAGGGAAAAACCTGCAAGCTGGGAATTACATACTTTGGCAATTTGGGATTGGGTGGAAGGGATATGGGGCAAGGTAATTTTTTGAAACTATTGGTCTAGACTTAGGGCATGAAGCCACATTTGAAACCATTGGGTTAGACTTTTTGGTGGGGAACCACAACTTGCTGAGCAGGATTATCTGGACTGCTCAGCAAGATTATCTGGATATCTTCAAGGGCTATAAACTGCAGACAGGATGTCTGCAGGAGGATACTGCCCTGTATCTGTTGGAGTTGTCATGGCACATTCCTGAGGTCCTTCCTGGAACTGAGTGCAGCAGGTGGTCTAAGAAGGTGGCCCTACCCTAAGATGGGGTCTGTATTGCCTTCACAGGCCTTAAGTACCTTGTAGGCATGGTCTTGAGCAACCCCAGGGAGGGGCTGGCTTTTGGCGGGCTTTGAGGGGGCAGGTTCTGGGGAGAGAGATGGGAGAGGGGAGTTGAGGTGGAGCTTCCACCAGAACATTCCAGACTCTTTGGGTATATGGGTGCCAGGGGCTGAGGGGGGCTCCCACCAGAACATTCCAGACTCTTTGGGTATGTGGGTGCCAGAGGGTGAGGGGGGCCTCCACCAGAACACTTCCTTCACTCTGAGTCCCAACACGCTCACAAGGTAAATTACAGTCATTGTCCCTAGAGCACTGCCCCCAACCTGCATCACCTGGCACTCACAAGGGCACTTCTTTTTTGGTTTTTCGAGACAGGGTTTCTCTGGGTAGCTTTTCGACTTTCCTGGATCTCGCTCTATAGACCAGGCTGGCCTCGAACTCACAAAGATCCTCCTGCCTCTGCCTCCCGAGTGCTGGGATTAAAGGCGTGCGCCACCACCGCCGGGCCTTCTTTCTTTTTTTTAAGAGACATTTTTTTCTGTAGCCCAGGCTAGCCTTGAACTCACTTTGTAGCTGAGGATGATCTTGGACTTCTGATCCTCATATCTCCACCTCTAAGTGCTGGAATTACAGGTGTGTGCCACAACCCCCATCTTGTGATCTTTTTATTATTTATTTATTTAATTTTATTTTTTGTGGAAAGTCTTCCCTCTGGAGGCTGGGGAGGTGGTTCAGCAATTAAGAGCATGTACTGCTATCTTAGGCAGGCATGGTGGTGGAGTAAAGATGGGGGAGGGAGGGAGGGAGGGAGGGGGAGGGGAGGAGATAGAGAGTGCTACTCCCTAGTGATGAGGCATTCAAATATATGAGCCAATGGGGGCCATTCTCATTCAAACCAGCACAGCTGCTATTCCAGAGGACCTAAGTTTGGGTCCCAGCATCCACACCAGAAGGCTCACAACCATCTGTAACTCCAGCTCCAGCAGATCTGTTGCTTTCTTCTGGCCTCTGCACAAATGTACACACAGACAACATACACAAAATTTAAAATAAAAATAAAATATTTAAAGGCCAGCTGTGGTGGCACATGCCTTTAATGCCAGCACTCTGCAGAGGCAGACAGATCTCTGTGACTTTGAGACTATGTTGGTCTACATAGTGAGCTCTAGGACAGCCAAAGTTACACAGTGAACCCTGTCTAGGGGAAAAAAAGAGAGAGAGAAAAGGAAAATTGTTTTTCTCCTATCTGTAAGTTTTCTTTTATGCTCTTGACATGTGTTCTTTTCATATTTTTTAAGATTTATTTTTAGGGGGCTAGAGAGATGGCTCAGCGGTTAAGAGCACTGGCTGCTCTTCCAGAGGTCCTGAGTCCAATTCCCAGCAACCACACGGTGGCTCACAACCATCTATATAGGATCTGATGGCCTGTTCTGGCCTGCAGAGCACTCATACATAAATATAAATAAAATTTTAAAAAGATTTAATTTGTGTGTATGGTTGTTTTGCTACATGTACGCATTCAGTTTCCAAGGAGTCCAGAAGAGGGTGCCAAATCCCTTGGAACTGGAGTTACAGATGGCTGTGAGCCACCATGCTGGTGTTACGAATTGGGTCGGGTCCTCTGGAAGAGCAGTCTCCACCACGGAGCCACCTCTCCAGCCCCTTGACAGTGTCCTTTGATGGACAAAGGACGTTCACTTTGAAGGAGTCCACCATTTTGACGCTGTGGTTGCCTCTCTCTTTACTGATGCCTGCTTCCCCCACTGTCTCCTGGGGTTCCTGGTTCCTCCCCTTCCTCCCTGACTGCTTCTGCTCACGTCTCCTTTGCTGGCTCCTTTAACCACCTGGGGTTTTGTAACGGGCCATTTCCTAGTGGTCACCGGCAGCTTGCCCTCTGCAGGTGCGGACCTGAAGGAGCGGGAACAGATGAGTGCCGTGGAGGTGGGGATCTTTGTCCAGCGCCTCCGAGGTCTGATGAGTGAGATTGGTGAGAGTCTGAGCGCGGGGTGGAGGGCTGGGGGCCCCTGCTGGCACCTCCTCTGCCTGACTCAACCCTTCTCTAAAGAGAGTATTCTTTCTGTTTTGAGCTCAGTGAAAGCACAAGGGATTACTTGGGGTGGGGGGGGGGGGGTTGGGGAAGGACATTTCTTCTCTTCCTTTTAAGATGATGATGATGATGATGATGATGATGATGATTTTAGACACCCTGGGTAGTCTAGGCAGGACCTCCCCCACTTCTGGGATTGCCTAGCTACAAGTTATTTCTAGTAGCCCTAGCTCTTTAGCCATGTACCCAGTCCAGTGGACCTCCTTGTCCTCAAGGTTCCTGCCTAGTAACTCCAGATGGTCAAGTTTACTGAACACACTTTCAGGCTTTGACAATGGCTGTTCCTACTGCCTGGCATACCCTTCCCAGCCTCCTGAACCTTCAGCCACCCTTTAAGGCCTCCGATGCTTCCTCCTACAGGAAGTCCTCCTCACCAGCTCTAAGCTCCCTCTTCTCAGAGCGCAGAAGGCCTCAGATTGTCATTGCCTGGTTAGGAGTTTGCCTTCCTTTCTTAGGCTGATCCCCATGGTAGGCAGAACCACATCTGGTTAAGTTCCATGCCGGGACCCTGCACAGGGCTTGGCATACAGGGAAGCAGGTCCCAGCAAGAGGGTGGGCCTGCAGCATCAGCCCACTTCCCTGTTCCCAATCCCCAGTGGGGCCCCAGAACTTACCTTATTGGGAAAAATAAGGGCCTCTGTCCTGGACCTGCTAGATTTTGCAGCCTAAGCCAATCTTTGTCTCCACAGCTGCCTTTCCTGCACCCACTATTGCAGCCATGGACGGGTTTGCCTTGGGCGGGGGCCTGGAACTTGCCCTGGCCTGTGACCTCCGAATAGCAGGTACTTAAGTCAGCCGGTACGCTTGGCCTTCTTCTTAGGCTGATCCCCATGGGAGGCAGGACCACATCTGGTTGAGTTCCATGCCGGGACCCTGCACAGGGCTTGGCACACAGGGAAGCAGGTCCCAGCAAGAGGGTGGGCCTGCAGCGTCGGAGACAGGGGAAGCAGGTGAAGATGCTTCACCACCCACTACTGTTCTCTACCATGCCCGAGAGAGCGGCTTTCCTCACCTGAGAAAGGTTGCAGGAACCTCTGAGCCACAGCTGACTGTGCAGCCAAGAGAGGTGAAGCCAAACAGGACCAAGTTAGGGAGTTTGACCATCTAGATCTGGCCAAATCTGATTAACTTGAACTGAACAAAGGTGAGCCACGAGGGCTGTTTGTCACTGTCCCAACTCACTGCGAAGGTGACTGGGCAGTGTGATCTAGTTCATGGTGCCAGCCAGGCTTGTGGTTCCTTGTTCTACAGTTGAGCCCTAAGTAGGGGAGGATAACCAAGGTCAATGGTCACTTTTCAAGGTCAGACTTAGCTGGGAGAGCCCTTCTTAGAGGCAGACAGTTGGAGTGCCGTCAAGGTGCCCACCCTCTCATGCCTTCCCTTTCAAACCCAGGAATATTAAACTATGTATTCAGGCATGAAGGCACCTTCTGTCTACATAGTGTGTGCGGAAGAGACACTTGAGCGGGGCTTTGGGGTGTGACTCAGTGGCAAAAGGTTTGCCTAGCATGCCTAAGGCTTGGTTCCATTCCCAGTAGCACACACACACACACACACACACACACACACACACACACACACAAAAAAAAAAAAAATAGCTGGAGAGGGTTTGATCCTACAGCCAGGCAACAGAATTCCGAGGAAGGCCACTCACTTGCCCAAGGCAGCTAACTCGAGTGGAGGATGGAAAGCTCTCTTGAGCTACGGTTGCTATGGTGCAGCCCCACTTTACCGCCTACACCACACAGGTCAGGGGACGTGTATTTAGGGAACTCAGCAGAGGACTATGAAGGAAAAGCACCCAGGAAGCAAAACTCAGAAGACCGCCCTGTGAACCTTCAGGGAAATTTCAGGCCGATACAACCTATGAAGGAGAACCACAGTTGTAACAGGCACCATGAACAGTCCAGGTTGACCTCAGGGTCCATGACACAGAAAATCCAGTGACCTACACATCAATGTCAGGCATCCACGGGGGACCCATTCCTTGTTGCTGGCACTCACTCCATTGTTTCCTAGTCTGTATGACATGGGCAAAAGGGCAGCCATCTTTTCTCACAATAGATGCTCAGGATGGGAAGACCTGTTGATTGACAATCATAGCAGCTGGGTGGTGGGTAGCTGGCCTGGGTGGAATCTGTAAAGGTCTGGGTATGGACAGACCTTGAGGAAGTAGCTGGAGAAGTAGAGCTATGGTCTATTCAGGGACTAGTGGAGGATGTGCAAGAGGCAACTTCATCCTTTTCTGTTTCAACAGCTTCCACAGCTATCATGGGGCTAATTGAGACCACTCGAGGACTTCTTCCAGGAGCAGGTAACTTCACCTGACTCCCCACTTCCCTGTCCTAGGTCATTTCCTCCTTCCGTCCTGAGTTTCTCTGAATTTGCCTTTCTCAACCGGACTCACTGCTCTCACCTCTCCATACTGGCAGGAGGGACTCAGAGGCTGCCCCGCTGCCTAGGCGTGGCCCTAGCGAAGGAGCTCATCTTCACAGGCCGGAGACTGAATGGGGTGCAGGCCCATGAGTTAGGCCTGGTAAACCACACTGTGGCTCAGAATGAGGAGGGTAATGCTGCCTACCACCGGGCACTGGCACTGGCTCAGGAGATCCTGCCCCAGGTATGGTAACAGCTGGAGCACAGAAGGGAGGGATGATGGGAGGCCCAGGGGACCAGATGTTTCCTGGAGCTGCACAAGACCCACATATCTAAAGACAAAAAGTGACCCCCTGGAGTTCTGGCACCTATTCGGTTACACAGGAGCTAAAGCCAACTTTAATTCTGAATTAAAACACAGTGAATTCATGGCTGGAAAGATGGCTCAGCGGTTAAGAGCACTGGCTGCTCTTCCAAAGGTCCTGAGTTCAATTCCCAGCAACCACATGGTGGCTCACAACCATCTATAATGAGATCTGGTGCCCTCTTCTGGCCTGCAGTCATACATGCAGGCAAACACTGTATACATAATAAATAAATCTTTAAAAAAAACACACACACACACAGTGAATTCAGAAGGACTGGAATCCAATGGAATCCAGTGGGCTTCAAGCTATCAAAGCTGCAGTGTCCAGTAACTTCCTGTGATGATAGCAACCTTCATCTCTTGTATGGAGCATGGTGGCAAGGTGAAGTTATTTAAATTGGACTAAACAGTCCCTCAGCCACACTAGATACCTTTCAAATGCCAGGTTGCACATGTGATATTACACAGCACTGCCTTTACTTAAAAGTGTCCCCAAACACTAGAAAACTAGATATGCAACCAGCCACCTTTCCTACCAGTGCACAGTGGATTTTCTTGAAATATTCAGGACATACATTAACTCATTTTTAAAAATCCTTAAGGAAGGATTGGGAGTTGGTAGAGGGGACTTCATACATTCTAAACAAGCACTCATCCTTGGCTAGTGAGTTAAAGGCTAGCCTGGGCTATGTATGCATGAGTCCTGCGGTCCATCCCCAGCATTGAAGGAGGTGATCCCACAAGATTTAAACTACTTGCTGGGTAGGTTTAGATCCAGGATCTAGCTGACTTGGGTCTCCAAGGCTCTGAGGTCTGCTGGCTTTTCACAAAGAACGCTGGAAGTGAGGTTGAGATCTCAAGTTTTCATAAAGGTATAAGGCAACTGAACTTTAGCATTGAAACACAGGCAGATTACAGTCAAACCTAAGATTGCAGAATGTGTCTGGGAGGTCAGCCAGTAAGTGTTTGCCTCCCAAGCATGAGAATCTGAGTTCAGTCCCCAGAACAAATGTAAAAAATTCCAGGGGTTTGTCTGGAGATCAATGAGAGACCGTGTCTTAAAAAAAATGTGGACCAGCATGGCAGAGGATGAGATGTGATGCTGTCATCTGGTCCATACACACCAACACAGGTGGACATGCATACAAACACAGAGACACTCTTAAGTAGAATCTGTAGAAAATTTTAATTTTGAAGTCAAATATATTAATTTCTAAACATTCCTTAATGTTACAAAACAGCCAAAATACAAACTTAGAAAAATATTAGCCATATATCAGTTTAACATTATGATGACATTTGAAGCTGGGCATGGCAGCACATGCCTTTAAGTCCAGCAGGCAGAGGCAGGTGGGTCTCTGTGAGTTCGAGGCCAGCCTGGTCTACAGAGTGAGTTCCAGGACAGGCAGAGCTACACAGAGAAACCCTGGCTCGAGAAAAAAAAATATATATATATATGTATGTATATATATATGTATGTATATATATATATATATATATATACACATCAGAAGCCAGTTGTGTAATGCTAGCACTCAGGAGGTTGAGGTATACGGATTTGAGTTCAAGACCAGCTTGGGCTACCGCGATCCTGTCCTAAGCCCCCCAAACTTGTAACTAACTTTTTTGGAGAAGAGGGGAACTTCTCTACTCTCTTAAATTAAAATAATCCACACGCTGAGATGTTCTTTAATTGGGGGTCAGGACAATTAATTCGTTTCAGACCGTTTTCTATCTGTGTTCTCTGGCAAGGAAAGCAGAGTACAAATGTAACAATTAATGAAAATAGAAATCATGGATTTGAAGTTGTGTAGGAAGAAGTATGGGAGGGTTTGGAGAGAAAAACAAAGAGAGAAATGAAATAAAATTGCAATATCAATAATAAACAACAAAAACTTGCCAAACTTTAAAATAAGTATTTGAATTATATTGTTTCCTTTAACTGAGACATCCATTAATTGCAGCACTGCTCACAAAAATGAAAATTATCAAATCAGCCTCTATACCCATTAACAATTTGATGGATATAGTATACACACACACACATACACACACACACACACAAAATGAGCCCGATGCCCTCTGGAGGGCAGCCTTCTGACAAACTTCTGACACAAAGTCTCTGAATGACCAAGGGAGTGACTGAAGCCTCCAGAGGAAGCCAGGCTAGCGAGCTCGCTGGACATATAGGCTCAATATTGCCTTTTTGAATAAACTGAACAGAAGTTCAGGGTGATCCAGATTTCCACATACATGGCATTATCCTAGATTTACGAGCATTTCAGTGCCTCAAAAGTAGGTAAAGGGAGGGTTGGGGATGTGACTCTGGTAGAATGCTTGCCTAGCATACACAAGACTATAGCTAGGTTCAATCCTTAGTACTGCCAAAAAAAAAAAAAAAGGCAGGAATGATAGGCAGTGCACACCTTTACACCCAGCAGAGCCACGTTGTCCCTAAAGTAAAATCAAAGTAGCTTTTGTGTTTTTTAGAACTTTCTAAACAGGGACTGTGTAGTAAGCAATTACCACCTAAAGGGCAAACCACTGAATACAGAGTGAAATGGTTCTAGAGTTTACTCAGATCTATTAAGATATTAAAGGTGGTGGTGGCACACGCCTTTAATCCCAGCACTCAGGAGGCAGAGCCAAACGGATCTCTGTGAGTTCCAGGACAGCCAGGGCTGTTACACAGAGAAACAAAAAGGCATAAAATAAACCCCAACACTAGCACTTGCTGGGAAGGTGACTGGGAGTTGGGGACTTGCTGGACACTTGTGGCCCCAGTGCTTCAATCCCATGAGCCTCTGTTTCACATCTGTAAAATGTGTAAATGTCCGCAAGCACTCTGTGACCACCTTTGTGGCACATGCCTGTAACCCTGAGGCTAAGAACCACAAGGAAGACCAGCTTCAACAAGATCTTAAATGTTTGCTCCGAGATGAGGGTCACTGTGGGTCTAACTCAGAGGGAGAGCACTTGCCTAGCATGGGCGAAGCTCTGGGTTTAATGTCCAGCACCAAAGACAGTTATACTTTGTGACTGCAGTGGGTAGGACATGTTGGAAGGATGGACTGATGGCAACCTCAGCTGGTTAAGACTATAGAAAAAGAAGCCTGACTTAAGAGGTCCATCCACAGGAAAGCTGGACACAGAATCAGACCCTTGTAAGAACTGTGTGTCTCTTTAGTCCAAGTCTCTGAATGTTCTCTCCCCCAGGCTCCCATTGCTGTACGACTGGGCAAAGTTGCCATCGACCGAGGAATGGAGGTAAGATTCTAGTGGTCAGGACTTATCTGTCAATGTCAGTCATTGCAATGCTAGGATGTAGCAGATTCCTACCACGCAGCTGTCAAGAATCAGAAATGGATTCTCTGAACACCCCTGGAGTCGGAGCCCTGTGTGCATGCACCTCACTTCAGTGGGTGTTAATATTGATTGTGTTCTATCTCCATGGCTTCTGTATAGGTTCAGAAGAGCAAAACCACATGAAAGTGAGCAGTAAGAAGGCAGGTCTGTGTGGTCCTCAGCTCATGTTCCTGGGCTTGGGCCTAAGTGCAGGTCTCAGGACTTTAGCTTACCTGTCAGTTCTTCCCCTGCACACTGCACCAGACCTGAGATGAGAACTGAGATGCAGGGATGAAATACGTCCACTGCCTACATGGTATTAATTACTCTCCATAGGACAGCCAGTGTCCGGGACTAGCTCAGTGCTTGTTGGCTAGCATGAGGTCCTGACTTCAATCCCCAACTATGAAAAGAATTACCGCTCACATTGATATCTGAAAGGGTTTGTGTGTGTGTGCGCATCTCAGCACTCAGGAGGCAGAAGCAAGAGGATCTCAGAATTCAAGGCCAGCCTAGGCTATGCAGAAAAACCCATCTTGAAAACAACAACAAAGATTGTTTGCTAGAGCTGAGGCCAGTAATGTGGCCAGGTATGATGGTACACACCTCTAACCCCAGGATTTGGAAAGCTGAGAATTTGAGGTCACCCTAAGCTACATAGTGAGACCCTACTTCACTGTAGCTCAATAGTAGAGCACTTGCCTCACATGCCCTGTGTTCATTCCTTGATGCAGAGTGTGTGTGTGTGTGTGTGTGTGTGTGTGTGTGTGTGTGTGTGTGTGTTCAATCCTCAGTGGGGTGGGGGGCAGGGGAAAGTAGGGGGGTAGGCTCCACAGAAAAGTTAAAATACAAGCAGCAACACGGGCATATAAATGGAGGATTAATTGACTAGGAATGGCAAGATGGCAACCTGGAAGGGAGGAGTCTCAATCCAAAGACCAAGTCTCTCCCCTGATTGCTGCATCCAGGACTTCAGTTAGATTAGCCCAACCTTCTAACATGTCTCAGACTTCTCCTGAGCAGATCAAACGCTTGCTTTGAACAGTGCTTGCTAGTGACTGCCAGTATCAGCAACAGTGAGCAAAGGCAGCAGAGGCTAGAGAATGTGCCAGTTCATAAAGACCAGAGCCCCACTCCTAAGTCCTGACAAAAGGCATGGCCAGGCAGCCAGGAGGAAGAGACACTGGCTGAAACATGCAGAAGCTACCTCTACCTAGAAGCCACATTCCATACCCTCCTCCCCATTTCTCTCAGCATCCTTCATCACTGCTGTGAAGTCCAAGCATCAGCTACAGAGCAGCAGTTATTTCTGCTCAGATTGGTAGAGACAGTAGGGTGGGCTGGCCCCTCCATGTGGATGGCGTTGGACAAAGTCATATTGAATCAGCGAGTACTTTTTTGCAGGTGGACATCGCATCAGGGATGGCCATTGAACACATGTGCTATGCCCAGGTACGTAACTACTGTTGGTTTGTGATGCTTGTTGGGAGCTAAGCAAATATGGGGAGCCTCATGCAGTCTAACTATGCCAGTGCCTACTAACAGGTCTTCACCTCAAGACTCTTCCTTAATCATTTGATACCCAGAGAAATCAGAACAAAAAGATACTTCACAAACAGAAAAAATTACTTTTGCTGCCCAGTACCTTAGCCTCTATTGGGGGCCAAACTGGAGTTAGTATGCTAAGGCGTGGTTACAACACGCAGACAACCTTGTAGAGGGGCTATACACTTGACAGCACATTATTTTGGTAACTTCTGAGAAGTGGGGGGAAGCTATTCTCCATCATAACAAATAGACAAAAATCCTAAGCTTGTGAACAGAACCTATCACCACCCTCACAGGCGCTCCAAATTCTCAATGCAGAGCCTATTCTAACTGAGCTCTGCAGAGGTCAATAATGACTGCACAGCTGCTAGAGGCTGGCCTTCCTGAGACAGCAGCCCTTGGGGCTCACAACTTTGCATAACCCAGAGTCCAGAAACAATGGAAACACTTGGACCCAGATGCTGTCCCAGGCTAGATGTACTTATGCAATGGCCTTTTTTATCCTCTGGTCCTGTTCTTCCCAAACTAATATCCATTGTATCTTTGCAGAACATCCCAACCCAGGACCGGCTGGAAGGGATGGCAGCCTTCAGGGAGAAACGCCCCCCGAAATTTGTTGGCAAGTGAACTCTCTTGAGTTCACCTCTGGCCTTCAGTTTCTTCACGAGAACAGTGATTGGCATGGTGCCTAGAACCAAGGTGCTGCCCAAGCCACCCACTGCCACCTTCCACACTGCTTGCCTTGGCTCGTCACTGGGATCCAGGCCTTCTGGCTCTCTTCACTCAAATAAGCTTTGGGTCTTTGTCACTGGCTCTGATCACCATGGACCAGTGAGAAGGAAGCCCTCATTTCTTCCTCACAGAAAAAAATCTATCCAGGTTTATTGGAGCAAGTGTCAGGAGCCAGTCCACAGGCTCCAGGTCTCTACAGATAACTCAGCGGAAATTCCAGACAACCCATTTAACCTCTCTAGAACTCAGCCTTTTTATCTGGAAGTTAATCAGTTGTGATGACCTAGAAATTTTTGTGTTCAATAAACATGCTACAACCATTAGCTTGTAATGAAATTGTGGGGACCAGTGGACTGTGCCTTCTGCAGACAGTAGAGTGGCAGCAGGAAGGCCTTTGGTATTCTCCAGGAGCACCAACAGACAAAGGATGAGCAGCCTGAAAGAAGGGATGGGGAATTGGGTGGGCAACAGAGGACTGGGTGCCTGGAGGGCAAGTGGCACTTAACTGGCATGAGCAAAGGAGAGCTAGAAGGTGCCACACTTGGAAAATAAAAGGTATCCAGGGCCAGCTCCTCACAGGCCCCTGCACACCCACTAAATGCCCACCTCCTCTCCTCTTCTACCAAGGCTGCTGAGGAGCTGAGCTCTGGCTGAGCATCCTGAGCACAAGCTTGGCCTGGAGTCACTGAAGCATGGCTCAGGGTGCACACCAACCATACTGTTGGTTTGCTGCCAAAGCATATACCGTGTCTGTATCCCAGGAGGGAGAAAACCACAGGAGTCCAGGCCTTAGAATCAGCACCATCCTCACCACCTTCCTGATCTTCCTTCGTCTCATCTGCTGAGTGAGTAGAGAGGGCTGCTGGGAAAGAAACCAAACTTGAAGGGCTGCCTGGTATAGAGAGCTGGACTGCACACCTTCCCATTGGCAAAGGGTAGTTCCCAGGAACACCATGTTCCTGGGGACTAGAACCTAGGTTCAGGAACTAAAACCTTTTTTTTTTTTTTTTTTTTTTTTTTGGAATCACACAGTATCGTATGAGTAGAGAGTACAGTTTATGGACATGGTCATAAGTTCTGCTTATCTGAGACAGTGGAGAGCAGAAGAAGCAAGGTGATACAAAGCCAAGATTGGCTTGAACTTCAGATCTTTTCTGTCTCAGGGCTGGGGCTATAATTTAGAATGTGGTTTAGAATTGCTAAGAATGAATTTCTTCCTCAACTGATGCTCAAAGAGGGCTTATGGTACTAATCCAGTTAAGAGTCGTGCCCAAGGGGCTGGAGAGATGGCTCAGTGGTTAAGAGCGTTGACTATTCTTCTAGAGAACCCGGGTTCAATTCCCAGCACCCACATGGCAGCTTACAACTGTCTATACTTCCTGTTCCAGGGGATCCAATACCCTCACACAGACATACATGCAGGCAAACACCAATGTTCAGAAAATAAAAATAATGAGGGTAAGCTCAGTGGGTACAAGTGCTTCCTACTCTTGCAGAGCTTGGTTCTCAGCTCTCAGCTGACAACTGCCTATAACTCCAGCTGCTTTGGAATAATCCTTCTGTATACTGTGAATATGGATTACTCTCATTGGTTAATAAAGAAGCTGACTAGCCAATAGCTGAACAGGATAAAGTTAGGTGGGAGAGCCAAAACTGAGAATGACGGGAAGAAGGGTGAAGTCTGGAGTCACCAACATAAGCAGAGGGAGCAGGAGATGAACATGCCATGCTAACAAAGGTACCACAACGTGGCAGAGTGTAAATAAGGAATATGGGTTAACTTAAAATGTAAGAGCTAGTCAGTAATAAGACTGAGCTATTGGCTGAGCATTTGTAATTAATAAGTCACAGTGTGTTTATTTTTGTGGGATAGGAAAACTCCGTCTACATCCAGCTTCAATTCCAATACCCTCTTCTGGCCTCTATAAGCGCTCACTCACATGCATGCACAGACAGAGACACAGACACACACACACACACACACACAAATATGCAAGCATAATAAGAAAGACCTTCAGTCAGGACCAAGCCTTGACCCCATACATTCACACATACTCAATGGTCTGATTCCTCCAATTGAGGAAGAGGGGGAAAGAAAATCAAAGCTGTCAGGGTGTGGTAGCTCATGCTTACAACCAACCCCAGTCCTGAAGTGACAGGATTGCTGAGCTCAAGACCAGTCTAGGCTACATAGTGAAACCTGTCTTGTTTTTTCCCCTTTTACCTCTCAAAAGTATTTTGGTATAAACAAACAAAACAAGCAAAACAGCAGTAACAACTGCTTCTCCCTGCAGCAGTGATTGCCTTCCTATCATAACCTGGAGCCACGGAGGGACTGTAACAACACCAAGTCTCCCTCAAGTCTTTGCTCCCTGTTCTGCAGGAATAGGACCTGGTCTTTTTGTAACAGAAAAAAACAAACAAAAACCACCAAGGACAGTCAATTGATAAAAACACAAAAACAGCTGGTTTCCAAATTCCATTACCCAAAGGCAGAAGCCCTGTCCTTAAGCAGCACCCCTCAAAGGCCCCTGGGTCAGAAAGAGCACTGTGGCTGTGGGGGTCTCTGGTAGCTTGTGAAGTACATCCTGAAGTCCTCTAGGATGGAGGCCGCCATCTGCCTCACCTGGGCATTGGCCTGACCATGCTCCTGGATATCACACACGAGCTGCAGTCCTCCTTCTTCTACCAACAGTTGGCAGTATTTGATAGCTAAAAGAAAAACAAAGACACTCCGTGGACAACTGGCATTTTAAATGTTCCCAGTTCACCACATTCCCATGAAAGACACAGTGAAAAGATTAAAGTCTTCGTGGCCCCGGAATTAAGAGGTTAAAAAAAAAAAAAAATGAGTCAATTCCAGATGATATGGTGACACCACAGATGGTCATTGTAGTTTTTTGTTTGTTTGTTTTTTCTAGACAACTCCATGCTTCAAACACCTTTAGGTCTAGCTTTTGGAAAAAAGAGCACAGCAGAGCTGGAGAAATGGCTCAGCAGTTTTAACAGCGCTTAATTTTGCTGGCTCCTCGTAGCCCCAAACAAAACTCCAATTCCCCAAACTCCAAAGAGCAGTCATTGAGCTCAGCCTGGACTATAGGAGGATTTATGGTGGTTAGATAAAAGCCAGCATTCCTCAGGAAACTTGTGAAACTGGCTCCCATCCACTAAAATGTCTCTTACCTTTGGCAGAAGGGACATATGGCTACCTGTGGTGTCTGTTAGCATATCAAAGCTCATGCTGGCCTCCAAGGCTCCCTCAGTATCAAAAGTAACTGATTTCTGCCCTTCTCATCTCCTCTCCTACAGTGAATTCCCTCCAGCTCCAGGGCTTCCTTCCCTGCAGATACCCATTCTCCTTACAACCCTGTTATTCAACGTTTGCGAATTCATGCCTGTGCTCTCTCTGCTCCTCTCCTCTCTGTCCCCTGCCAGTCTCCCCTCTCTCGCTGATGGCCCTGGCCATGTCCGGTCTGCTGGCCATCTTCAGTCTACTTTTTCTGCTCGGGACTCTTGCAGATGCCTCTGGCTGTTCTCTTTCTCTTATCTACAATAAAAATCCTTCCCCTTAACTATACAATGGAGTGGTCATGTCATCTGTTTATGCAGTTCCTAACACCCACATGGCAGTCCACAACCACCTGTAATTCTAGTTTCAGGGATTCCAATGCCCTCTTTTCTGGCCTCCATAGGTTCCTGCATGCACTGTATGCACACACACATGCACATAAAGATTCTAAATGTCCGGCTGAATGGATAAAGTGAAGGAAGGATCTTGGAGCCAGAATAAGGGAAAGAAGCTCTCGGGGCTGAAGAGGTGGCTCAGCAGCTAAGAGCACTGGACTGCTCTTCCAAAGGGCTTGTCTAGAATTCCAGTGCCAGGGCATGATACCTTCTTCCAGCATTTATAGGCACTGCACATACATGGTAAACAGTCACACATGCAGGCAGAAACACCTATACGCATAAAATAAAAACATACCCAGGCATGTTTTGTACATAGCAAGTTCCAGGACATTCAGGGCTACCTAGAGAGACCCTGTCTCAAACAACACATATTAGAGTATTAGTGATAAGTGACTAAGGAAAAGCAAGCTGTAAGATTGCATGCACAGAATGAGGCCAGAATGAGGCCAGTTCTGTTTGGTGCCTAGCATGTCCAAGGCTGAGTCCAACCCTCAGCACCTGAAGACAAAAAAGGAAGAGCAGCATTAGCTCACAGTACTGACCTGTGAGGAGCAGGAATAGGATGTCTCTGCTGCCAGACATCCACTTCCAGATGTGCTTGTAATTCTGTAGCTTTTTAAAAAACTGTAAGACATTTCCACTTTCCTTTTAGCAATGGTTAAACGGAGCAGACATGGGTGAATAATCTTTTTTATTTAATTTAATATTTTTAGGCTTAATTTAAAAATTTTAACCATTTGTGTGTGCACGTAAGTACCTATGCAGGCCAAAAAAGGGTAACAGATCCCCTGCGGATGGAATTAGATGGTGTGTCACCTGTAGGTGAGTGCCAGGAGCCAAACCTGGGTTCTCTGGAAGAGAACTACGATTTGTAACCACTGAGCCATCTCTCTAGCCCAGTGGTTCTCAACCTTCCTAATGCTGCGGCCCTTTTAACACAGTGTTCTCATGCTGTGGTGACCCCCAACCATAAAATTATTTTCACTGCTACTTCATAACTGTAATTTTGCTACTGTTATGAATTGTAACGTAAACATCTGATATGAAGGATATTTGATATGCAGCCCGTGTGAAAGGGTCATTCAGCCGGGCAGTAGTGGTGCATGCCTTTAATCTCAGCACTCGGGAGGCAGAGCCAGGCGGATCTCTGTGAGTTCGAGGCCAGCCTGGGCTACCAAGTGAGTTCCAGGAAAGGCGCAAAGCTACACAGAGAAACCCTGTCTCGGGGATGGGGGTGGGGGGTGTCATTCAACCCCCATAGGGTTGAGAACTGCTGCTCTAGCCCCATTAGTATTTTTGTTTGTAGGTTTGTGTGTGTGTGTGTGTGTGTGCGCGCGCGCACATGCGCGTGTGCGCGTGTGCATGTGCAGTCCAACACTCCATGGCATATGTGTGGAGTTCTAATGAGAATGGCCGTCATAAGGCACTTATGTTTGAATGCCTGGTTCCCAGTTAGTGGAACTGTTTGGGAAGTATTAGGAGGTGTGGCCTTGTGGGTGTGACTTTGGAGAGGGTGTGTCACTGGGGATGGGCTTTAAGGTTTCAAAAGCCCTTGACAGGTTCAGTCTCTGCCTGTTCCCATGGATCAGGATGTACAGCTTTCAGCTGCTGCTCCATCTGCATGCCTGTCTGCTTTCTGCCATGATGATACAGACTAACCCTCTAAAACTGAAATCGAGTCCTCAGTGAAATGCTTTCTTTTATAAGGGTTTCTGTGGTCATGATGTCTCCTCACAGCAACAGAACACTGACAAGTCAGACAGGTTCTGGAGATCCAACTCAGGTTGTCAGGCTTGTGCAGCAAATGCTTATACCCACTGAGTCAGCTCCCTTGACCCAGGAGAACATTTTCTTTTTGTTGTTGTTTTTTGAGACAGGGTTTCTTTGTGTAGTCCTGGCTTTCCTAGAACTCACTCTGTAGCCCAGGCTGGCCTAGAATGCAGAGATACACCTGCCTCTGCCTCCCAAGTGCTAGGATTAAATGCACCACCACTGCCCAGCTTTACAGTTTTTGTTTGGTTTTGTTCTGTAGAACATCTTCTTAAAATCAATTCTAAACTCATTCATTACTCAGGATATTAGCTGGAAGACATCTGCTCTGAGTGCACATTGAATACCTACGGTTTTTACTGCAGACATGATGCAGGGCCCATAGTGCCCACAGCTGAACTTCTGGCTGAGAGAAGTTGCCAAGGAGTGGGGAAAATGCTTTGAAAGATCTAAAAAGATACAGAGATGTCAGTTTAGAACTCTCGGGTATAAGAGTTTTCAGTACTCCCCCTACAGAGTCTGTTCTTCATGGAGACAGATGTATTATGCAGTCTGTATTTGGGAGGGGGGTCATTTAAGAAACAGCATTTCACATGACACTACACATTCACTGTCTCGTTTTATAGGAACGATTGCACTCTGTCAATCTCTTCATGAGGAAAACTGAGTCTTAAGGCTTTTCTTAGAATTTACCAAGAGGAATCATAGGGTCTGAACATGAGGCTGTTCGACACAACACTTTATCACTGCAGACTACGCCAAAGGCAAGACTGGGTGCTGCAATACTTTCAGATTACCTGTAGGTCACCAGTGCTGACATCTTACACCGTGAACTTGGCCAGTTCTCGACGGTTACACGCTGCACTCCAAAAGAGAGGAAGAAACCCAGAGTGTTATGTTCCATTGTTTAATTCTATTACTTAAAAATTACCACAATAGGCTATTTCACATGTTACTTATACATATTTGAAACAACAATTTTTTTAATATGAGGCTGATTTTAAAATCTTAGATATACCTATTTGCCAGATCAACTAGATAACCACTATGTGTAGAATTTATGAACAACTTCCTGTGTAAAACACTGCAGTGGAAGGCTGGGGTGTGAGAGCTCGGGACAGAGTGCTTCCCCAGCTTATGAAGCCTTGCGGACTCAGTGCCCAGTCCAGTGAGAAGTAAGGGGACAGCGACATGACTCGGCAGTGAAACACTTGATGCTTTTGAATCCAGAACCCACACGGTGGTTCTCAACCATCTGAAACTCCAGTTCCAGGGGATCCACACCCTCTTCTGGCCTCCACAGGCACCAGATACATGTGTGGTACACAGACAGACAGACAGACAAGCAAATATTCATACACATACAATTAAAATAAATTTTAAAAAAGCCAGGCTGGAGAAATGAGCACTGGCTGCTCTTGCAGAGGCCCAGCACCCACAAGGTGGCTCACAACTGTCTGTAACTCCGGCCCCAGGAAACAGGATGTCCTCTCTGACCTTCACAGGCACTGCGCACATGGTGCAGAGACATACACACAGACAAAATATCTGTACATATGAAATGAAAGTAAAGCTACAAAAATTGTTTTCAAACAAAGCAAAGACCTCTTTTGAAGATAGTAGATTGAGTATGAATTTATCTATACACTTTCCTTAATTCTTATATTAACAGAATGGTAAATCTGTTTTGTTTTGTTTTTTTAAACAAAAGACCCATCCTTTCTTCTTGCAAAAGATGAACAGAAAGCTACTACATTTCACCAGGACATTTACAAAAAGCTATCTTCACTGCAAGAAGAAACTGACAAAATAAATGTCCACAGGGTTTAAAATAGAAGCAAACAGAGAACAAAGCAGATTGAGAAATAACTGGTTTAACAGATGCAGCACTGGGTAAATTAAAAATATGAATGAATGGGCAGTGGTGGTGCATGCCTGTAATCCCAGCACTCAGGAAGCAGGTGGATCTCTGAGTTCCAGGCTAGCCTGGTCTACAAAGTGAGTTCCAGGAGAGCCAGGGCTACACAGAGAAACCCTGTCATAAAAAAGAAAACAAACAAACAAACAAACAAACAAACAAAGAATAACAAAAAGAATGGAACTCCTGAGGGGAAAACTCTGGCATACCAGGTACTTTCTGGAATGAATTAGAGGTGCGATTGAAAACAGAAGGCTGGCCGGGCCGGGCCAGTGCCTACAGTCCCAGCACTGGGAAGGGTAGGGAAGAGGACTGCCAGGAATTCCAGGTCAGCCTGGACTACAGAGTGAGGCCTTGCCTAGAGAAACAAACACAACCAAAACACCAGGAATCTGGCTGAAAAGACTAAATGACTGACTTAGATTTCTGCTAACCTGTGGGCAACCTGATGAACAATTATGGGCAGGACACCATACTAAACAGGCAGGACCTCTAAATGCTTGATGGTGAGGCCTCCTCCCCTGGGCTTTCTGTGCATTTCTGTGCTGTTTCCATGGAAACAGCAGAGTCTTCTCTGGGTAAGCTCCACCTAATCCAGAGCTCTACAACCTGAACCCAAGCAGATAAATTCCACTCATCACACATCTCACTGGCTCCAAGGAAAACTTTAAAATACAAATAGGGCTAGAAAAATGGCTCAGCAGTTAAAATAGCACTTGCTGCTTTTGTAGAGGACCAAGATTGGTTCCCAGCACCACTCTGGGCAGGTCACATCTGCCTGCAACTCCAGCACTCAGGGATCCAGTGCCTTTTTCTGGCTGTCCCAAGCACGTGTGTGCAGGCAGTATTTGTACACACACACACACACACACACACACACCATTAAAAACAAAACCCTGAAACTATTGTTAGAGCTAGGCACAGTAGCCCACACTGGCAATCCAAAAGTCCAGTGAATCTGAGGCAGGAGAATCACCATGAACTTAAGCGGAGTCTGAGCTACACAGAGACTCATTTCAAAAATAAACAACAAAGTCCAAACAGACAAAAAAAAATTAAGAAACTATCACTAATGACATTTAATGAGATGAGTGGCAACATTCAACAGACGAAGAATCGATCTTGTTAAGAATAATTCCCGTACCAAGTTCTGGAGAAGATTGCTCCTCTGCAGGTCACGGGATAGCCAATGCTGTTTATCACATGTCAGATGGGCTATCACACCCGCGGCAAAGTAGCTCACTTCTATATTGGTGCTGCGGAGCAGGCTGATGACATGTCTCAACAGATCTTCTGTCACCAGCTTGGGAGAGAGCTCTCTGACTTCAGCTATGTTGTTCTACAGGGCAGCGCGGAACACAGCAGGGCAGGAAGGGAGAAAGGATCAGGAACCAGCACCCTCCCTACGGCTCCCTCTAGACTCGGTCCCAGAACTTATTCCGGCCCCCTCCCTCCGAACTTGGCCTATGACCCAAATCCCATCCCTTCATGAAGAACATGATCTTTAACAGCAAAGAACCAAGTAAAGCACCTACTAAGTGCTGGGCACAATGTGAGAGGAAAACAGCTTTATCTGTATTATCTCTCAGTTCATGTTTAATCCTGCAAAGAAACTTGGCATTCAGCAAGACTAACTTTTCGGGATTGCACTGCCAGTAACTGAACTCGGAGTTTGACTCTCGGTCTAACACAAGTGCTTCACACTATCGTGAAATTTAAAAAACAAACACTGTCCTGCTGTTGTTTTTTAACATACTGCATTCGTTTTCTATGCCGTGTAACAAATTACCACAAACTTACTGGCTTAAAATAACATGCACTTACTACCTCACAGCTGCTGTGAGGCAAGAGACAGGGCATGACTTAGCTCTGCCTCTACAATGAGGTCTCACGGGGTCTCAACCTCATCCAGAGGCTCCAGTGAGCAAATCTTCTTCCAGCCTCACTCAGAATTCATTTCCTGTGGCTGCAGAACTAAGATTTCAGTTTCTTGTTCAACTCTTAAAGGATGTCCAAAGTCCCTTGAACTGTGGATGTCCCTCTTTTCCAGCCAGGCGCTCACTGACATTCTGAGGCAGTGGTAGCTTTTGATACGTATATGTTACTTCTGTAAAGTAACACCCTATCAAAGTTGCCACACTCTATTGGTTGGAAAGGAGAAAGTAACAGGATCTGCTCATACAGGAGTGGAGAGGTTTGCAAGAAGACAATATGAGCCCTGGGACGCCTCACTCATTAGCAGTCCCCTTTGAATTTGACAGCACAATGGCCTGAAGGGGTGAAACAATAGTTGTACAAGAGTAGAGTGAGGTTAACACTTCAGCTTCTGCAGCCCTCAGGTCCAGACACTAGTATGTGCAAAGGAATCACAGCTCCAAAGTCTGAGGCAGCAAGAGCCCTGGTTTTGAGAGACGGATTAGTCAAGCCTTCCTTAACCAGCTAAACCCCTGTTAATAACACTATTTCAGTGTCAAGCTTATATGACATTAGTCCCCAACAAAGAGACACAAGTTACCATTAGCATAACTCTGGGTATCAAAAGTCCTTGTGAGCCTTTAGCAGTCTACCAGGCTCCCAGATGAACTAAAAGCATATCTGTTATACCTGCAGGTAGGATGTTTCTCATCTAAGATATACAAGGCTTCCATTCAACTCTTCGGGATTATTTTCTACTGCTTTTCTCTTTTTCACCCTTTCTCCAAATTCCAGCTCTTCTGGAAACAAGTTTCTAAACTGTGGGATATCTTGGTCAAGAGGCGGTATAGACATAGGAATTGAGAAGCTTCTGAAAATTTAACTGCCTTGACAATCTGGAATTACAGGTAAGTGGTTCCTATTGGAGGGTCTGGAGCCTGGCTGTCCAAGGTTTGTGTGTTCATCCTACCTCTTACCAACTAGGTGAGACAAATGGGTCCCGCCTGTACACTGTGGATAGAGTACAATTAGAACACACAATCTTGCTTACCCTTGACGTAATTTTTTCCTGATATTCCTTAGCAATGGGACTCTGCTGCTCCTCTCATGAAAGCATACCCACTGCCCTTAATCTCAGCTTGACCATATCAACTGCATTGCCTGATATTAGCAAACAGGATACAGGCAGAGCGAGGAAAGTTCTGGTAGATGGGGACTCTGAGACTGCTGTGAGACACAAGACTCAGCAGACCACCAGTGCCAACTCTGACACTTGAGTCAGATCATCCTAGATTATTCTGCCTGCAGCCACAGGAATCTCTCCCTCAAAACAACAGAACTGCAGACATGAGCTGAGCTCAAACTATGGGCCCATTGGTTCTTATGGGGAGAGGTATACATGTTTATGTGTGTTATGTTTGTGGAGTGCACATGCGTGTGGAAGCCAGAGGTCAACATCTGGCGTCTTCCTCAATCACTCTTTTCCTAACTTATTCAGACAAGATCCTTCCCTGAACATGGACACAAACATTTGGCTAGACTGGCTGTGAGCCCCAGGAATCCTCCTGTCTCTGTATCCTCAGTGCTGGGATTACAGTCATGCACCACTACATCCAGCTTTATACGTGGGTGCGGAGAATCCAAATTCAGGTTCCCAGGCTTGCACGACATGCACTCTACCAGCTAAGCTGTTTGGTTGGTTTTAATTTTTGAGTCAGGATCTTCCTATGTAGCCCAGCCTGGCCTCAAACTTATTAGCCTCCCTGGAGCTGAGATTACAGGCGTAGCACAACACACACCATCTACGGGGTTTTTAGTAAATAAGATAGCTACTATACTTTATTTTAATTTTGTGTATGTCTGTGCACCATGTGCACGCAGTGCTCACACAGGCCAGAAGAAGGCATTGTATTCCCTAGGACTGGAGTTACAGATGATGGTGAGCTGCCATGTGGGTGCTGGGAATCAAACCCAGGTCCTCTAGAAGAACCATCAGTACTCTTAATCACTGAGCCATCTCTCCAGCCCCAGACTGCTGTTATTTTAAGCCACTAAGCTGTGGGTTGTTCACAGCAACAGATGATTACTGAATAAGAATTATCTGCTTGCTCAGAATATAACCATTAACTGAATCTAAACTGACTACAGCAGTGCCCAACACAAAGTAGGTGCTATGTAAGGATTAGTGTTAATTAAAATCAATTCAAACAAGTCACCTTACCAAAAGGCCAAGCACTCTGCTTTGTATCATGGACACGGAAAATGTCTGTCAAGAGAACACACGGGTTACTACAGCATGGAGAAAAGAGCTTCTGATCTAAACGCAGTCCCGTAGCAGGAATCTTAAAAGGTCTTATTAATTAAATCAAACCTAAGGCCAGTTATTGTGGTGAACACTGGAAGATCAGAGAAACACAACAAGCCACAGCTTCCTCACCTCACTAGTTCCTCAGCTGATCCTGTTTCCTCAGACTGGAAACCTCTGAGTCCTCACCCAGAATGAATCTCAGCTGAACTGCTGCTCCAAAAGCCTGAAAGCTTAACCAGCTAAAAGCTTCTAGTTTCTGGTTCTCGCGCCTTATATACCTTTCTGCTTTCTGCCATCACTCCCTGGGATTAAAGGCTCACTTTCTGGGATTAAAGGCGTGAGTCACCATGCTTGGCTGTATCCTTGAACACACAGAGATCCAGGTAGATCTCTGCCTCTGGAATGCTAGGATTAAAGGCGTGTGCTACCACTGCCTATCCTCTATGTTTAATACTGTGGCTGTTCTGTTCTCTGACCCCAGATAAGTTTATTAGCGTGCACAATATTTTGGGGAACACAATACCACCACACAGTCCCACCTTCCCACCTCTAAGACTTGGATGATGACTGCCAATCCTTCATTCTCAATAAAGTACTTGCAGGCCGATGGACACTCATCTGTAAGATTCCAAAGTGCTTTCAGAGTAAACAATAAGGTGGCATCATCTAAATTCTCAGCCGTCTTTTGTCTGACTATCGTTACAAGTTCCTAAAAACCAAAGAGACAGAGAGTTAAACGACCTCATGACCAACTCACTCCTGTATATATATAAAAGGGAAGAGGATCCCTAAAAGTGGGGGCTAGGGATATGGCTGGGTTGAAGCCCTTCAGTCCAGCCCCAGCCTGGCTACAAACACCTGTGCCACACATACAAAAAAATAAATCTTGTTTTTGTTTTGAGACAGGGTCTCACTTGGTAGCCCTGGCTGTCCCGGAACTCACTCTGTAGACCAGGATGGCCTTGAATTCACAAAGAACACCCTACCTCTGCTTCCCAGTGCTGGATTAAATGCCTATACCACCATGCCTGGCTACCTCAATAAGAGTACTTCTTAAGCATGGTGGCATATGACTTTGATCCCAGCAAAGACAGATAGATCTCTGAGTTTGAGGCTAACCTGATCTACACATCAAGTTCCAGGTCTGCCAAAGCTACTAAGTGAGACTATGTCTCAAAAACAAAAACAAACGAAAAACACTTCTTAGCATCCAGGGAAAAAGCTGGCCTGAGCAGGGCTGTGGTGATGCACACCTTAAATCCCAGCACTTGGGAGGCAGAGGCAGGCAGATCTCTGAGTTCGAGGCCAGCCTGGGCTACAGAGTGAGTTCCAGGACAGCCAGAACTACACAGAGAAACCCTGTATCAAAGAAAAGAAAGAAAGAAAAAAAAAGCTGGCCTGGTGTCACATCATATACACCCATCGTCCCAGTGCTGTGGGTGGTAGAGAGAAGACCACAAACCCTGGGGACGGGGGGTGGGGGGAGGGGGGGGGGGGGGGGGGGGGGGGGGGTGGCACCCTGTCTCAACACCCAACTTCCTCAGCTGGCCCACTGTAAACAGGTACACAACCTCCACATACAAAGATCTCTAGTGCCAGACCTGGGTTCTCCACCCAAGGCAGGTATTTTTAAGCCATTAATACATATTTTTAATTACATTTTTATTTACTGTGTGAGTGTGTGTATTCGTGAGTATACATGAGTTGCAGTATATGTATGGTCTACAGAGTGAGTTCCAGGACAGCCAGGGCTGTTACACAGAGAAACCCTGTCTCAAAAAAAACCCAACAATTAAAAAAAAAATCCATACACATTAAAAAAGAAGTCACTGGGGGCTGAGAGATGGCTCAGAGGTTAAGAGCACTGGCTGCTCTTCCAGATGTCCTGAGTTCAATTCCCAGCAACCACATGGTGGCTCCCAACCATCTGTAATGAGATCTGACACCCTCTTCTGGCCTGCAGGAAGAACGCTGTATACATAATAAATCTTTTTAAAAAAAAAAAGTCACTGAAAAAATAAATAACAAAAGCTTCATTCATAACTTTCTTCCTTTTTTCTTAAAGGTATTATGGACCAAGGATATAGTTCAGCAGTAGAGCATTTGCCTAGCATGCACAAGGCCCTGGGTTCAAAGCCCAGCATGGTGGGGTAGGAGTGGTGATCACCTCAGCTCACCAGCTCACCTTGACTGTCATGATGAGCTCTTCCTGAAGCTGTTCAGTCTCCTCGGGTGAGAGCTGGAAGCAAACAGAAGACCCAAGTGAAATGCCCACGTTCTCCCAAGCCTAGGAAGGGGGGAAATGGCAGCTGACGCACGCCTACCTTCAGGGCTATGAAGGAGGTGATGCTCACTGCCATTGTTTGCATCTTGGGGTTCTCGCGTCTGCACAGCCACCTCATAACAAGCTTGGCAGCATCAAGCCTGAAAAGTAGAATATTATTTTTCTCACAGGTGCATAAAGTTTACAAAGTTATAAATAACAAGTGAAAATAAATCCTTTATTCTCCTTCCAAAAATTCTGTACACAGTTAAAGGCTGAGAGCAGAGGGCTCCTGAGGTTCTGCCCCTCCCCTCCCTTAGAGTCTATCCAGCTAGTGCTTACAGCAGAGGGAGGGATGCTCTCTTCAGTGGTGCGGCCTCTGGTAAGCTGCCTGTCAGTAAACCCTCACCCATGTCCCTGTAATCAGTCCTAATTAAGCTAACTGTTCACACAAATAAAGACATGAAAAGTAGAAAGAAGAGTGACTAGCTGGAAAGAGGAAGAAGCTCAGAGTAGACGGGAACAAGAGAGTATTTGGGGATGAATAAGATCAACACATTAGGGCTGGAGAGATGGCTCAGAGGTTAAGAGCACTGGCTATTCTTCCAGAGGTCCTGAGTTCAATTCCCAGCAACCACATGGTGGCTCACAACCATCAATAATGAGATCTGGTGCCCTCTTCTGGCATACAGGCATATTGTATACATAATAAATAAATCTTTAAAAAAAAATCAACACATTATACACAGGTATGAAAATACCACAATGAAATCCAGTAGTGTGTATGATATATGCTAAGGAGAAATTTTAAAACAAAAGTGAAAATGTCAACTTTTAAAGCCTTAGCAATGAAAATCAGAACATTTCAGAGAGAGCTCAAGAGAAGTACATTCCAGTAAGAATGTGAGTAACCAAGCTCTGCTGGCCTCAATCCGATGCTTATCTGTACTTGCCTGTCAAACGGGACATCCATAAGAATCCTGGAACTGGTTAAGGAGAGAAGGCAATTCTTCTGTAACTTTTGGGGAAGAAAGGACAAACACTCATAAGCAAATGCAGAGCAGGTTAAGACATGTGGCTGGTGTGACCAAGGAACTTTTTTATGGAGAGCTCACTACTTATATAGTCCTCTCCATGATTTTAATTCACTCCCACAATTAGAATAAAGACTGAATTGTACTTTTTTTTTTTTTTTGGTTTTTCGAGACAGGGTTTCTCTGTGAAGCTGTGCGCCTTTCCTGGAACTCACTCTGTAGACCAGGCTGGCCTCGAATTCAACAGAGATCCGCCTGGCTCTGCCTCCCAAGTGCGCCACCACCGCCCGGCTGAATTGTACTCTTAAAGACCAACTCCCAGCCAGGCAGTGGTGGCGCATGCCTTTAATCCCAGCACTCAGGAGGCAGAGCAAGGCGGATCTCTGTGAGTTCCAGGCCAGCCTGGTCTACAGAGCAAGATCCAGGACAGGTACCAAAACTACACAGAGAAACCCTGTCTTGAAAAAAACAAAAAAGACCAACTCCCATTTTTTAAAATACGTCTTTTTTTATTTATTTTTATTTCATGTGCACTGGTGTTTTGCCTGCATGTATGTCTGTCTGTGTGAGGGTGTTGGATCTCTTGGAACTGGAGTTACAGACAGTTGTGATCTGCCATGTGGGTGCTGGGAATTGAAACCTGGTCCTCTGGAAGAGCAGCCAGTGCTCTTAATGGATGAGCCATCTCTCCAGTCCCAACTCCCATTTTTTTAAAAGTTGTATTAGTTTTGTGTGTGTGTGTGTGTGTGTGTGTGTAGATATGTGCAGTTGGGTGTGCACATCATAGCACACATGTAGAGGTCTGAGGACAACCTGGAGTAACCAGCTCTCTTCTTCCATCATGTGGGTCCTGGAGATCGAACTTGGGTTACCAGGGTGGAGGTGCCTTCATCCTGAGAGCTATCATGCATTTCAATTAGACAAATTTACCTGCTGAATAACCACCACTGCAATAAAGATTTAAATGAAATCATATCACTCACTCTTCTAGCATGTTTTGCTTGACTCATGTTTTTTAGGGTCAACTATGTTTCATGTACCAGTACCTCACTTCTTTCTTGTTAGACAGAACTCACTTAAACAAACATCACATTTGAGTATCTATTCATCTGTTGTTGAAACACTTGGGTCATTCCATCTTTTTATGATTTCAAATTAAGGCACTATGAACATTCATGTTTAAGTTCAGTATGTGTGTGTGTGTGTGTGTGTGTGTGTGTGTGTGTGTGTGTGTGTGGTGTGTGCGCGCGTGTGTGGTGTGTGCGCGCGCACAGAGATTACAAAGCAACTTACAGGAGGTGATTTTTTTCCTTCCATCATGAGTCTCAAGGATCAAACTCAGGTCTTAAGGTTGCACTTTGACCTGCTAAGTGCTAACTTTTATCTTGTTGGTCCAGCTCAACTTTCTTTTCTTCCCTCGGATTTCTGTTTGTTTGAGACGAGACTCATGTAGCCCTGCTGGACTTTGAACTGTATGTAGCAGCAGAGAATAACCTGAACTTCTGATCTTACTTGCTCCGCCTCCCAAGTGCTAGGATTATAGGTGAGAACCATCACACCTGGCCTGACAATGTTAGTGGATGTTTCTTAATAAATACTTTTTATTTTTATATTTTTGGTATTTTGAAACAGGGTTTCTCTGTGTAGCCCTGGCTGTCCTGGAACTTGCTCATAGACCAGGCTGGCCTCAAACTCAGAGATCTGCCTGCCTCTGCCTCTGAGTACTGGGATTAAAGACATACACTACCACGCCCAGCTTTCTGAGTAAATGGTTTTAGCTTCATTGCTTATTCATATTTCCTACTTTTTCCTATAACATTAAGTCCTATTTTATCTATAAAAGAATAAAAACTGCAATTCAGTAATACAGATTTTCCCTCTATCTGCTCTAAGGTTCAATGTCAGTCAATAATTTAATTGAAATTACCTGTTGGTAGTAGGGGAAATTTTTCATTGCTCTGAAGAGCAGACAGGTGACCTCCGACAACAGCCGGATGGGCATGCCCCTGGCCAGGCCCTGGCGGGTGAGGTTGAGGACACAAGCACTGGCGGTGAACTGCACGGGCAGATCCTGTGGGTGATTCCTCATTCCTATAGCCACGAGCTGAAGAAGAGTGATTTCAGAGGGACTAGTCACCATCAAAGACTCTGGTACTGTCTCCAGTCTATTTTTGTTGGCGCGAGTATTTGCTCATTGGGTTAATAACAGACTTTTCCTATTCTTAGAATTCATTCTGTAGGACACTAAGGAATTGCAGCAATAGCTTCAAATCCAAATTAACTATCGGGTGGGTGGCTCTGGACCTGAATCTCTTCATCTGTGCCAGGAATTGTATGATCATTTCCCGAGCATCACCCGAGCATTGCAAGAGACACAAACATCAGTCAGAGTATGCCATTTGGGGGATATTTTGAGACGGGGTCTCATTGTTGAGGTCGGCTGATCAAATTCAGCAATCTCCTGCCTCCGCCTTCTAAGAGCTAGGATTCAGACATGTTCTCCCAGTGAATAAGATTATGCCTCATGCCTTAGCATAAATCCTCAGCATTCACACTAGGGAATACCAAACATGAAACTGAAAAAAGAACCAAGGAGGGGCTGGCGAGATGGCTCAGAGGTTGAGAGCATTGGCTGCTCATCCAGAGGTCCTGAGTTCAATTCCCAGCACCCACATGGTGGCTCACAACCATCTGTAATGAGATCTGGTGCCCTCTGCTGGTGTTCTGCATGTACGCAGGCAGAACACTGTATACATAATAAATACATAAATCTTAAAAAAAAAAAAAAAAAAAAAAAAAAAAAAAACATAAATCTTAAAAAAAAAAAAAAAAAAAAAAAGCACCAAGGAGAGGTATGAATGTGGCAGCTGGGAGGCCACACATTGGAAGATTTCACTGACACTGACAAAGCACAGGAGACAGAGGCAGGAAGGGAAACAAAAGAAACAGGAAGAAAAAACAAAAACCACCAGATAGACGGACAAAAGGATGGGATGAGTTACCAAGAGAGAAGGAAGAACTTTAAAAGTAGAAAACATAACACTGGAAAGGCAATGTAAGTGGAGGAAAACCCAGAGCACAAATGCAAAACAAGGAATGTTACTTACAATTTTGTTTCTTTAGAATTACCTTATAAGTGTTTTGCCTGCATGTTATGTAAAATTAAATTTTAAAAATGAGTTTTACATGTGATGAAGCAAATTAGTATGGATAAACTCATGATAGTGTAAATGCTTTCTGATGTATAAAAAATAAAAATAAATGAGTTTATCATTTCCTAAGCCAAAATTCAGCTATAATGTATCCCAAGCTGGCCTCACTATATCTATATATCTATATATCTATATATCTATATCTATATATAGATATATAGATATATATAGCCAACGATGACCTTGAACTTCTGATTCTTCCACCTTTCCCTCCTGAATACTGGAGTCACGGGTATGTACCACGACTCTAGGCAACAATTCATTTCCTTTTTGTTCTGTTGCTTTCCTTCAAAAAATCGGACTTTAGGACAAGTAATCCAGCTCAGTTAGTAGGACACTTGTCTGGCACGCACAGACTACTGGGTTCAATGCCCAGCATGGCATAAACCAGGCATGCAAACATGCCTGTAAACACGTCCTAGTACTCGGTCAGAAGAGAATCAGAAAATCAGCGTTGGAGCTGGGGGTGCAGCTTAGCAGTACAGTGCTTCCAAGCACACATGAGGTGTGCTCAGTGTCCCTGCACTACATAAAGTGGGCATTTAATGGCACATGCCTGTAATTCTAGCACCTAGGAGGTAGATGTGGCCGTTCAGTGGTTCAAGATCATCCTCAGCAACATGAAGTTTAAGCCTAACCTGGGATAGATGAGACTCACAAAAGAAAAAGAATGAAGAAAATCAAATATTAGAGTCTGAAGACTAAACAAATAAATAAATGCATAGGAAATGTCTAGAGCAATTTCCTAATTTAAAATTAAAAATTTAAAAAAATGTCAATTCCTACAAACAGATTCATAACTCCTATTTTACATTTTAAAAAGATAATACAATGCTACTACTATCTTCCTGTACTGTTCACCAAACACTGTTTTTTAGGAGACAAGGTCTCACTATGTAGTAGTAGCTGGCCTGGAACTCACACTGATCTGTCTTCATTCTCCTCTAGAATGCTGCTGGAATTAAAGGGGCTCTCCACCAGGCCTGCTAGCAAACAACTTTCAATGGACAAGAAAGAGGTGATGAAGTCAGTCTTCTTTCTGAGGTACCTTTAGAACGGCAGGCAGGATGACACTCTGGGAAAGCGTCTCTGTGAAGAGCCTGTAGAGAGCTTCTTTCACAAAACACGGCCTGTTCCTGTACTGGCTCAGTGCTTCAGAAATCTGACTCATGTTGGCTCCTCCAGCAACCTGAAAAACATGGAGTCACAGCAGGCTTCACCTCCTCACACACGCATTTGGGTTCCGTCAGCTTCAAAGCAATGGCAGGTGTTCAAATACCCCAGGTAGTAAAGTTGCTCCCCTTTAGTCCTGATTCTAACAGAACCTTGTGTTCCTCAACTTCCATTTTACAGATCTATCCAAGGAGTGAAATGTGCAGCTCGGTACCATGACAAAGGAAGCTGGTGCTAGTGTTGAAATCATGTACTTCTCCCTGCACCTTCAGTCCAGCTATGCCTGGAGTCCCAACACTCAGAAGGCAGAGGCAAAAGAATTCTCAAATGAGAACAGCCCCCTGTCTGAATCAAGAACTGGGGGGCGGCGGGGGGGGGGGGGGGGGGGGGACACGGACACAACACGACCACAAAAGCTCACTTGACTGTGTTTGGAGATCTGATCTGCCTTGGTGTAGACCACTTGCCTAGCAAGTACGAAGCCCAGGGTACAGTTCCTAGTGCAAACAGCAAAACAAGCCACACAGGAGAGTGCCAAGTTCCAGCACTCAACAATCACAATGGAGGCCTATCAGCAGGCTAAGTACTCACACAGGAAAAACCATCCAGTCAAGGCGGGAAGGCACAGGAAAAGGAGCTCAGTTGTCCTTGTCCTTGGTTCTAACCCCGCTTCTCATATACCATAACTCTTCCTTGCCATCCCAGGATGCTGTGTTTTAAACAGCCCACTTCAATTAGCCTAAAGGTAGCGGAGGTCTCCTGATTACACCGGCTCCTGTAGCTCCTCTCCAAAGCATAAGGAGTTTTTTCTTTTTTAAACTAGACATGATCAAGTTTTTGACATCCCTGGGTAGTAAAGAACAAGAAAAACAAAACAAAAAACAGAGGAGCAGAGAATAAGTGAGAATCTTACAAAATGAAAAGAAGAAATGAATTCAAAACATCCATCCTGCCTCCATGACTCACACCATCATCCCAGTACTCAAACAGACAAGAAAGTGCTTTTGTTTTGTTGAGACAGGCAGGGTCTTACTGCACACCCCAAACTGGCTTCAAACTCACAATCTACCTGCCTCAGCCTCACCAGCCCTAGGATCACAGGGGTGTGTCCACCTAGGGAAGTGCTTTTGAAAAAGGAGCTAACTGCCAAAAAGTGAAGAGATTCAAACCAACACCAGAGCCATCAGAAGGAATGAGAAAAAATGCAAAGCTACATTCCAGCTGAGAACAATTCTTCCAATAAACTAACAACAAATCAGAAGCACTCAAGACTTGGAGTCTCAGTATGCACTTTGGCATATGAAAGACAGAAACATAAATACTGAAGAGGCAAGGAAGCGGGTAAGGTTTAAAAAAACTGTGGCAAAGAAAGGGTTACTAAACTCATCCGCTGCCTCAGTTCATTTTCAACCCTGAAATCCATATAAAGGCAGGAGAGAGCCAACTCCAGTTAACCTTTGACCTCACCTATGCGCTCCCCCTCCTCAAACATGTCACGTGCACACACACACAGAGTAATAAATGACATGACAATGGGGCTGGTGTGATGGCTTACCAAGTAAAGACACTTGCTGCCAAGCCTGGTGACTTGAGTTTGCTCGGAGACAGTCAACTCCTGAAAGCTGTCCTCTGATCTCCACATGCATGCACTGACACACACCCCCCCCTCATGCGAACGCAAATGTGGACAAGTAAGTGCTAAGGACATTTTCTTTTCTTTTCTTTTTTTTTTTTTTTTTT
>CABHPP010132889.1:0-49716 GCA_902168425.1 Peromyscus attwateri
TATTCATGGGTCTTGTGTTTTCCTTTCACCTGATAATGACAGCTAATGTTATCTGAGATGATTTTCAGTATCTCAATTAACCATACTGTAGAAAACTCTTTATGACTCCAAATGGATTAAGCACAGAGCAACTTCTCCAGATGTATTTTTAGAACTAGAGAAATGATAAATCCTTCCTTGCAAAGCTTTGTGAGCATTTAACAGAGATTACATGCCTGATTAAGTTCATAAAAACATAAAGTCAACTTTTTCCTAACAAACAGCAGCATACTTGTATACATATGTTTTGCTCAGGCAAATTTACGTCTATGGTAGTCATTTTAATAAGGGAAGAGAAAGCAATGATGTTGCTTTTACAACAGCCGCCGTATCAGGGACTACTCAGCTAATTACCAATGGCAGAGCATCAGCATTCACACTCGCTGAGCATAAGTGGTGTTTTCATCTCATTTAAATAATTTTAATAAAAGTGCCAATTCTTCCTAAGTCCAGTGATTTTGACAGCAGTGCCAACCATGAAAATATTCTTAAAGTCAAAATTTTACAAAAGCACATTGGAGAAATCTGTTCAATCAAATGTCCCTACTCTGGGGGAAACGGGGTGGATTGTCATTGACATCTGTCAGCGTGATGTTCACGGTGGTGGTCCCCGACAGTCCTCCCATCTGGCCGCCCATGTCCTTGGCTTGAATCACAACTTGGTACTGTTCTCTGTTTTCTCGATCCATGTTGAGCAACGCTGTCTTGATGATACCTATGGATATGAAATGGAAATTCAGGCGTGGAAGGGGAGGTGTTAACCGTAGTTTATGGAATCATTTATTTATGCAGACAAATGGAGACTGTCACCCACAATATGCAAAATGCTATGCAGATGTCACTGTGATATAAAGATGATTATATGCAGCCTTTCTACCGAAGGAAATTACCATCACACAGGGGAAGAGAGACTCATTAAGAAGCCTGTAATACAAGGAGAGTAAAAACAAGTACAAGTGAAAGCCTGTGCAAAAGAGACCACAAGTAGTACAATGTAAGTGTCACAGGATGACACTGTCAGGTAGAACTGGCATGTGGCATGAGAGGACATACCACACTTGCTGCTAGATTAAAAGCACTGGGGTGTACTCTGAGAGTATGGTTCAGAAAGCCATATGCTTGAGCTGACACCAGAGTTTCACATTATCAGGTTGGTTAATTGCTCCTCAGGAGTACCTACTGTAATGAACTGTGGGTTTTATAAGCCACAAAACTATGTGCTAAGGAAAATGGCCTGAGGTCCCTCCCGATTATGATCTTGTTTGATCCCAGAGAATTTGGGTTTGCTTACAGAGAATGAGAACTCAATCCCAGCAATTCCTGCAGCAGCCAACATTTTAAAGACAGGTTAAAGTTGTCTCTACTGTTAGGCAGTTAGATAATGACTTGAAAGAATTTCTCAAAGTTTGCCTAATCTCTGTAGAGTGTTTATGCTTAAATTAACTTTCTTTTAAAAATCACTGGAGTAGGCTTTGTAACCCTCTCCGGTCTCACATTCTCATGCTTAACCACTAATGAAGCTGAAAATATCTTTTCTTCCTTTTTAACAAGAATGCCTCAGACAACAGGTCAATTTTATTCCCATAGTCTTGGCTTCAAGGAGCAGCAGCTTTCTCTTCTCCAAATAATGGTTCTTCTCTATTTAAACACAGGAAATCACCTTAGCCTTTTGTCCTTTAAGTAGGGTAATTCTAATTTTTCATTTCTCATTGTTTTTCAACTCAACATTTTCTCTCTCCTTGGGATTCTTTCCAGGTTCATTCACCTTTTAACACATCGATTTCTAGCTGGATATAGTAACCCAGAAAAGCTCTGGCTTAAAATAAAGAATGTTTGAAAAATATATGAAAGGAACTTGATTCAAAATATGTATAGAATATACTGTACAATACAAATGCTTTGTGCAGAAAAATAAACCACCAGATAGCATGGCGTGTGCGTTTGATGGGGTGCTTTTGTATTCAGCATTATATGACATTCTTGTGCTCCATATTGTGGAGAGGCCTCAGCACCTACATGCTATTTATGGCTTAGCCAGCGCACACTGTCAACGGTTGGTTTGTTCTGAGTTAACCCCCTCTCAGCCCAGATGCCCCTGGAGAACAAGATTGACATCGGCTAACTTGACTAAGCATTTCAAGAGGCGCCTGAGTCCCAGACATCCACACAAAATGAGGGGAGACAGCAAGAGATGATAATGAGAGAAACATGGGCATCATAGCCCTCAGAAACATGTCTGGCCACCTGACGAGAGGGCAGGGCTGAGCTCTAGAATGCCTGGCTTTCTTTGTTATGCTCCTTCCCTGATCTGGGATCTGCTGGTGGGAGATGAGATGGAAGACAGTTTTTTTTTTTTTTTAAGGATGTTAATCTACTGTCTTCTCAGATTGCCAGCTCTCTGAATAAAGCAGTTTTAAAGATTCAGTCCCTGTCTCTTCTCATTGGCATCTGTGACAGGCAGCAATGAGTCCAGCTTTCCACTTAGACTTTGCAGGGCAAATTCAGAAAAATAATATGCTGTAAAAAATATTCCGTAAGGCAAGCTGATTTGTTGGACCAGGGATGTGTTGGGCAGGATAGGCTAGACTGTGACGTCAGAATGAGACAAAATTCTCTATGGTGTGACAGGGCTCTGGTTCAATTCTTCCTCATGCTCTGGGCAGGCACTCAGGCATCTCTGCTCATGGTGACACTCTGGCATCTGGGTAGAGGCCCTATTTCAACAAGAGTTTCCATGATCACTGTGACCAGGGGAAGGGAATGTGACAGATCGTGTACAACTCTACTTGGAAGTGACTTAATTCACTGCCATATTTTATTTGTGCAAATATGTCCCATGGCTATACCTAGCTTCGGAGCAGAACAGAGAGACGTGGCACCATCAAGTAACTAGAAAAAGAGAAAAGAGGACTCAGGATTTCTGTGAGTAGGGTTAGCCATTCTCAGGAAGGGCCATTCTTTTGGCTTCATGCCAAAGTGGATGGAAAAAGAAAGGAATGACTATCCTATACGTGTGGTGTGAAAGACTCATTGTCATATTTCTTTATTAAACTGATCTGGATGTCACGCTTACAAATAAATCATCAGAGTCTGGCAGAGGAACACAAGGAAAATCCAATCATGCTGATTGTTTTTATTAAACAATATGCTAGGTCAGCTGAGCATGCCAGTTAAAATTACAGAACGTTGACTAGGAGATGGAGGAAGTATTCTAACCTGTTTCCGACTCCACTGAAAAGTAGGGCTGTCCCTGGAGGATGCTATAGACAACTTTAGCACTGTTCCCGTAGGTTGGGTCGTCAGCATCAGTGGCAGTGACTTGGACCACAAACGTGCCTGTAATGACAGAAACGTAACTGAAAACAAAGAAGGGTTCATTATGTTACTTGATACAGGTACACATTGAAGAAAGCGTGATCTTAATTAGTTTAATAATTAAATTACATTTTAGTGTATGTCTAGAATTGGGGGCATGTGATGGCTCACATGCCACTGTGCATGAGTAGAAATCCTTTCTTTCTTTCCATCTTGTGAATCCTGAAGGTCAAATTCAGTTCATCAGTCTTGGAAGCAAATATCTTTGCACTGAGCCATCTTGTTATCCTGGTTAGTCTTCTGCCAACCTGACCAAACTAGAACTCCCTGGAAGCTGGAACCTCTATTTAATTGCCTCCATTGGATTGGCTTGTAGGCATGTTTCTGGGGCATATTCTTGACTGATGGTTGATATGTAAGGGCACAGCCCACAGTGGGCTGTGCTACCTCTGGGCAAGAGGTTCTGGATTTGTATGAGAAAGCAAGGTGAACTAGCCAGGCAAGGCAAGGCAAGCTAGTGAGCATCACTCCTTTATGGTCTCTGCTTCAATTCCTGCCTCCAGGTTCCCAACTTGGTTTCCTTTGATGACAGAGTGGAACCTGAAAGTCACAGTCTTTTATCACAGCAATAGAAAGTCAACTAGAATACCAGCTTCCATGACAAAGGAGTGGAGACTCACAGTACAATATGTGTTGTTAGGAAGTCATTGATCCCTCACTTGAAAGGGATCAGATTCACATCAATGGATGCTGTATGGAGTACATTAAAGAGAAGGGCAGCCTTGGGTAAAGGTGAGTCCTACCCATATCCTGTGATGGGATATGACTGGACTCTTGCTTCAAGTATTCTTTCAAGTTACTTAGGACTAAGCTAGGTACTTAGAGACAACAGCCTCTTAAATTACTTTGTCCACAGGAATTCTGTTAGGTGTTGTCCAGTGGGTGGCCACTTGCAATTTTGCTAGAAATTCTGTGTCCTAGATGCCTTTTCTCTTGGACTGCAATGTGGCACATGAAGCCACCATTGTAGCAGCTGTTGTGATTTTAGCTGTGCCAGCCTGGGGTCAAAGCTGAACAGGACAGAAAATCACCACGAAGCCAGGATCCAGATCAAATTTTTCCAAAGCTTACTTTGCTTTAGATCCTATGACCAACAAATATCTTCACTGTTTAAACTAGTTTAAGTCAGGTTTCCTATTATGGGATCTTCAAATATCTGATAATTCTAAGAGGTTGAAAGATTTTGAACCTTTAAAAGGGGTGGTTTAGACCAGATAAAGAATTAGTTAGGGCTGGTGGTAGAGTACATGTAGGAAGCTCCAGGTTCAATCACCAACTCCAAAAAAAAAACCAAAACAAAACAAAACAAAAAAACACCAAACAAACAAACAAACAAACAAACAAAAAAACAGGTATAGTGACACACACCTGTAATCTCATCTCTTAAAGAGGTAGATTGGAGGATCAGAAGTTCAAGGTCATTCTATGCTAAAAAGTGAGTTCAAGGTCAGCCTGGGCTATGTGTTTCAAAAAAAAACTAAACCAAACATTAGTGGGTTGGGATAACCCACTGTGAACATCTGACAGTATAATTTCAATTAAGATTAAATGTACAAAGGAAGCGATACTGTTTTAGGCTGGCATTCTTACTTTGGGGATGCTTGCCCAAGAACTTTGGAAGTATCCTTACCTTGCCTTAAGAACATGCTAATTTCATGTGTGTATTTGCATGTCTGTTATATGGGTGAGAAGTTCCCAAAAGACCCTGTGATTAAGGGTACTCTATGGCTGCCTTTTGATATTCCTAGCAGATAAGCAGTGGTTGTCCTGTCTTTGAGAAGGGCAGGGAAGTTCCATGTAGAGAATATGAGAATTTTAAAATTGCTTTTGTAATACCTAACCATTTCATTTATTAAACAAATAGAGTGCATTGTGCTAGGGCTGGATGTGCTGGCTCTCATTGTATCATACCGAGACATGAGACACAATCCCACCCTTGCAATTTGGCAGGTTAAGTGGCCAGAGTGAGCGCCTCCTGCGACTTTAGAGGGAGAGTTAATAGAAGTCAACAAACACCCAATTCTTATTTGCATTAATATAAGTTCTGCTTGCCTTTGGAATGTCATTATCTGGTATTCTAAGTACCCATTAGGGGCAGCTAACTGAAGAAGAGGCTCTACGCCTGTTTTCTTATTTAATCCTCATGGTTATCCTTCGGGAGTAGACATTCATTATTTATTTTTTGTAGATGTGGAATTGGAGGATCAAAGAAATCAAGATCAGATAAATCAAGTAATTTGCCCAAGGCTGCACTGCTGGCTATTAGTGGAGACAGTTTCTAATTTAGGTACTTTGGATACTGAAGCTCACTTTTCCTCTTTGCTCTTGTCTGGTCACCTTTATATGCATTCTTCCAGACTCCCTTCTCTATGCCAATAATGACTCTCTAGACATGCATTTTGGGCTTTCCCCCAAATATGTGTAATGTATATTTAATTCTTTCCTGGCTTCAAAAGTGAGTGACACTCTCTAAGAGGGGTGAAGAGCATCACAGTTGTTTGGGGTGCTGCTGGTGACAAAGAAAACTATCTTGCTTTAATTCCTGACCCACTTACCCCCATTCTTTTTTTCTTAACCACCTACAAGAAAAATATCCTCCAACCCATCCAAGGGGAAAAAAGACTCTTTAAAAATAATCTCAACTCCTTTCTTTGCTTTGATGATGGCTTCAGATTTTTCTAACAGAACAAAGTGGCTTCAAATAATGTGACGATTTCTTCCTGGGGGGAAATGGATGCTTTACAATCACTTCCCCAGACTTAATATTTTCCAGATTTTGGACCTCTGAGCTCTACTATATCTCATATCTAATTGATGCAGCCAGAGAAAAGTTATTCTGTAATTTCAGCCTTTTTGAAGTGAAAATAAAAACAACCTTCTCCTATAGTAGTTTGGAGTGTGTCACTGTGTCCTATGAAGTATTCTAAAGCTTCTAGAACTTTCTCATTTCTTTAAGTACTGTTTACCTTCTTCTAGCTTAAACAGATTAAGTCCACACAAATTAAACTTAAAATTGGTAGTGGACTTGTGCATACAATATTCATCCTCTGTATTAAATCTCATGGATGTCTTTACTGTCTTTGTACTGTTTATAGATACGGAAAAAAAAAAAAACTTTTTAGAGTCTTTCCCCCAAGTTCACAGTTACTTAATGCAACTACCAGTAGTTTTTTTTATTATTAAACAAATTTATTATTACTGTGTGTATGTGTCTGTGAGTGCCACGGCATGGCTGTGGGGGTCAGAGGGCATTTTTATGGAGTTGGTTCTCCCCTTCCGCTTTCACATGGGTCTGGTATTGAACTCAGGTCATCAGGCTTTTGAGGTAAGTCCCTTTATCTGCTGAGTCATCTTTCCGGCCCTGTCACCATATTTGAGGCTGGACTGGAAATTCAGGCTTTAATTTTTGACTGGGAAGATTGCCTCCTGCCCCAGACTGTTGTGATGTTGGCTGAGAGCGATAGGCAAGGCTGCTGTCTTTCAGTCCAAGAAACAGTGGGAGAGAAAGCAGATGAGTTGGCCTCCATTGCTCTCTCCCAGTCTCTTCCCACTGCTGTCCTGCCCTTACCCTTACCATAGGAAAGGCCATTTTCTTATAGTAGTCACAAGGTAAGACTGGGGTGACATTAGACAATAGGGTGCACTTATGAAAAGGACCTATGGTAGCTTTGGGATGTGGCTTCTAAATTCTTTCAGTTCATTAAATTTGGCTCAGGGTTCTTCCCTTGGTGGGTGTGGAGATCCCACTCTGTTGAACTTGCGTCTCACTCACCAACATCGGCCATCTCGGGGACCGTGGCTGTATAAACGTCCTTGGTGAATATTGGCTCATTGTCATTGATGTCGTGGATCTTGATGATGAATTCGGACTCAGGCTCTACAGGTCTCCCGGTCCTTCTGTTGATAGCTTGAGCTCGAAGGATGTAAACGGGTTTTTCTTCCCTGTCGAGCCTCTTGGTGGCCTGTATGTCGCCTGTGTTTTCATTGATAATGAAGAGATCTCCTGCTCCATCTCCTGAAAGGATATATTTAAGTGATCCATCTCCTCTATCCTGGTCTGAATGTAACTAGTGTAGGGAAAAAAAATTAAAGAAAAGTAAAAGTCAAGCAGGTGATCCTAAACTGTTTTGTTTTTACCATGCAGTCTATCTTAACTGTTTGTTACTTGCTATCAATAGCGTCCAAAGGCAGGCACAGCTGTTTTGTTTTGTTTTTTAAACTGCTTACATAACCCTTCAATAGAAGAATACCACTCATTAATGAATGTATTTCTTAATCATAGAACTTTCTAGAAGTAGAAAATTTGGCAATCTTTCTTAGTTTGAAGAAGGGAAAACTAAAGACGGAAGCAATTTTAAAAGCCCAAGAACATATAAGTTAGACTGGACAAATCTTTTCACTCTGGATGTCAGAACCTGTGAGCAGACTCTCCTGGTCACTGTGTACACACAACCATTCTCCAAGTGCCCCACTGCTTAAAAGGATGTCGGTGTTTGCATCAGAGACATGGGTATAGTCTGCCTTTTGGTGAATTAAGGAAGCTAGGCAATCACATCGGTCAATGGAGATTATAATCCATTTTCCAGAGAGAAGTGATATGTGTCCTTTTGTCTGTCTATTTCAGTTTAAAGCATCCCGAGACCTCCTCAGTGTTGCTTTCAGCAGCGTCGTGAGACCACATCACCAGCCAGTCCATCAGTTCCTTGGGACAATGGCATCTGGCATGGGGATTTTAGTAGGAAACAGGAGAAGGCCTTCTGATGTGCAGAGACAGCCTAAAATGGAACCTGTCTGCCTTGGGAGGTAGGGAGACCTGAACCCCCACCCCAGCTCTCGAAAGTAATCAAGCAGACGTGCTGAAGATTCACTGTCAGTGAAATGGTCCAGAGGAAAGTGTAGACTTAAGTGAATGTCTGGGCCTGTAAGAGTGGACGGTGATGATTCTGCGTTGGAGATGTAGTTCCTGTTTCCTAACCCAAAGATTCCCTTTTGGAGTTGAGTTCCTAAATTCTTTTCCCCCCTACCTAGCAAAAGTTTAGGTCTCCTAGCAATCTAACTCTATTCACTGATTTTCGCAGTGTGTTTTGTCATTGTTGAGGACGACCATTTAACAGCCAGAGTCACAGGCCTCGTGATCACAGACATGTTCGTTACAGAATCTCCTTACAGTCTCCATATGGAGGAGCTGCCTGACAGCGGTAACTGCAATAGGTAAACATCCATGGGCTCTGACAAACACTGCAGGAGCTTCTAGAGCACTGGTTCTCAACCTTCCTAATGCCGTGACCCCTTAATACAGTTCCTCATATTGTGGTGACCCCCCAACCATAAAAGTATTTTCATTGCTACTTAGTAACTGTAATTTTGCTACTGACACAAATGGTAATTTAAATCTGTGTTTTCCAATGGTCTTAGGTGACCTCCATGAAAGGGTCGTTAGACCCTCAAAGGGGTTGTGTGTGCCTCACACATTGAGAACCTCTGTTCTAGGATACCTGCAGATGGAGTTTTAAAGCCAAAGGGAACTGAGATGATGATCTAAGCAGTTTCCTAAACACATGTTCCGTGGACTATCTACGTAAAGCACAGAGGGAAAGAGTCCTGTATACTTGGGAAATACTTAATCTGCCTCTGTCTTGGAGTCACCTGCTAACACAGGACAGGCTATGAGAGTCTGAATTTCAGACTTTACGTGGCATGATTTTGTTTAACATGGCTATCTGAAGCTTTAGTGTTCAATGCAAGGTTTTTTTGCGTATGACCTCTGACAGCCTTCCCAGAAAGTTTCTTTTGTAATCCCGAGTTATCTGTCACTGGAGAAACAGGAAACACAAAGTTCCAATTTATGTAGTGTTTCAAAATCACACCCAGCTCAAGTGAGAGTCAAAGATGAGAAACTGGTGGCAGGAAGGTGCCCTGGAGAATGCTGGGTGCAATGTCCTCATTTCTGGCGTGAGAGACACTGTGGCCACTGCCACACAGCTACGCCGAGTTAATCACCGAATTTGAGAATGAGAGTATTACTCATACAATTAGTAGCTTTGAAAGCAATTTGGCAGAAATAATGGAAGATAAAACGTGAACAGGGAGGAAATTGCTTCAAAGTGAGACAAATGCAATATGAAATGTAAAACAAGAGCACTCTATGATTTGTGCAGTGTGATATGCCAAGGAAACGCTGAAACCACCATGACAGAGAAAGAGCCACTAGGGAAAAGTTGACTCTCCATTGACAGATTCTAATGACTGCAGAGCGCTCTTAAAAAGCCATTTTATTAACTCATGAGTAAGGCAAGCACCACTGCTGCCCTTTGGATGCATGCTCCTGGGTAGGCGTGATCGACGCGGTGGTCAGTGGCCGTGGTGGGCCAGCCATGGTCGGCAATCGTGGTTAGCAGTGGGATGCAGCATGTGGGATGTGCAGCTAAGTCCTAAGCACAGGTCATGTTCACTGTGTCCCTCACCAGGTGTAAGACCACAGCAGAGTCAATTGCACCTCCCAAGCCAAGACCCTTCTCAGTGAAATGAGGATAATAAGAGCTGTGGGACAAGCGGCTGTCAAGAACTAATTGGAGGCCATATACAAATACCTCATTAATTGCCACCTAAACATGCAATAAAAGCATGGTATGTGTTTTATGAATTATAAAGAGCCACCAAAGTGGAAGCATGAGCATTGGCTGGGAATTTATCACCAGCATGTTTTTGCTCTTCTTCTGACTTTGAAAACTTTGAAGACCGTGGAAACCCAATTTTGTAAACACTTCCTATCTCTGAGGTAAAATCTGTTATGAAAAGCCAGTATTCTTCTACCTGGTGGCAACTGCTGTCTTTACATGTGATTTATTACATTCTTTATTCCACTAGATTATAGACTCTCCTCGGCTGCTTCTTTCATCATCTTCAATGTGTAATTGTTGCACACTCGGTCGGTGAATACTACATCCGGTCATAAGATTTATTCAGGTGAAAGTAATCAGAAACTTATTTTTGGCTGTCAGAAGCGACCATTTCCATGAATTATACTACAAACACCTGAGACGATAGAGAGGCGAAGGGGGAGACGCCAGAAAGTGTGGACGGGGACTATGTTACAGATCACAGTTCTGATTTACCAATATTTGAAAACCAGTGGGAAAATGTATCCCTTCACTCAGGCAAGGCCTGATAAAAGAACAATTTAACCTCTCAGCCCCCAACATGAGTTTTCGGAGTCTGATGGTGCATGTGCAGGCTGCAAAAACCCCCAGCAGCCCCTCGTCTCTCCTCACCCTCCTCCCTTCTGCTGAACGTCCCTGGGGCCAGCGCTTTTCTCTGTTCTTGGGAAAGAAAGAAAGCAGAAAACTCCAGTGCCTGTGAAAGCAGTGGCAAGAAGCAGACATTAGGGGTTTATTGAGCACTTAGATTTTAATTGGATTTTTTTCTTTTGTGATGTCATTCATCATGGCCACTGGAAGAGACAGAAGTTAAACAACAACAAATAAAAGGTTGTAGGTTGCCCAAGGCATATTTTTACTAATTTCAGTTTAATGTGCCTGTTCCATTAAGTTTGATCGTCTGGTTCACTTTTAATGTTTCACCATCAAGTAAGAATTAGCCACTTCCCTCACCTGTGGCGGGCAGGATTTCTCACTACTGTATCTGTAACACTTTCAGTCAGAAGGTGCCCTGACTCCGTTTCTGTACTCACTTTTTTATTATTAAAAAAAAAAAAAACAACCAAAAAACAAAAAACAAAAAGGAAAAACGAATGTACTGTCTTGGAAAATAAATACAGGGATCTCTTTTGTTGCATGGCTCCAATGGAGGGTGTCACCAGGCAGTGGCAGCATCATTGCCTGAGGGGCTGTCCCTGGGAACATAACACCCTTTTATCAGCTACATGTACCAACTTGCAGCTTAATTTTGAATGAAATTCAAGGGCATAACATTAATTGTATATATTTTTAGTAGTCTGTGAAGCCAGCGAATGCTGGTGTATCACTCCCTTTCCTGTGCTGCGTCACTTCTTGAATCTCTGAGTCAGTGTCCAAATTGAATCTTCTGGGCACACTCACTGTCAAGGTGGAAAACAGAGTCAAAGCCTGCAATTCCCTAGATGGCACACATAAGTGCCCATGACAGTCAGAAGGGAGCTTTTGGAATATGTGACAGTCCGCTGAAACAAGACATTGGGTTATGGTTAATACCTTTACAGAAAGTGGGAAGCATGTACTGTGGTCTTTTAAGAGAGGAATGGTTCCTCACTCGAGGTGTCCCAGAACAACTAGAGAACAAGTACAGGAAATAGACGCTGCCCACTGGGACTGGGGTAGAAAGCAGTAGCTAGTGTAGAGAGGGAACATCGCCTGGGTAGGCAGCAGAGTAAACATCATTTGACATTTGATTTTAGCCAAAAGGAAGGCTGAGAAGTCTTGAATATTGTTTTGAATTGGGAAATGAGTCTATCATCAACTTATGCCAAAATAAGGCTTATTTGATATTGCTGTACATGTTTGTATATATTTATACATCTTCCTATATAATGCACTGTGGTGGTTTGAATGAGAATGGCCCCCATGGGCTTGGATATTTGAATGCTTGGTTTCCCATTTGGTGGAACTGTTTTGGGAAGGATTAGGAAGTGTGGCCTTGTTGGAGGAGGTGTGTCCCTGGGGGTGGGCTTTGAGGTTTCAAAAGCCCACACCAGGCCTAGTCTGTCTGTCTGTCTGTCTGTCTCTCTCTCTCTCTCTCTGGACCTAGTGGTTGAGCATCAGATGAAAGCTCCCAGCGACTGCTCTAGCACCATGCCTGTGTGCTTGCTGCCTTAGTCCCCAGCATGATGGGCATGGACCCACCCTCTGAAACTATGACCATGTCCCCAGTTACATGTTTTTCTTTGTAAGCTGCCTTGGTCATGGTGTCTCATGACAGCAAATAGAAAAGTAACGACGCACAAGGTAAATAAATTCACTTAACACAGTGAAGACTGGGGAGATTTGATGGGTAGATTTTATGTTAGAGAGAAATTGAACCCTGAAGGACGGCAAGTCATAAAAAATTGATCCCATTTTAGTGATGATGGGGTTGGGTAAATAAAAATACGTGGAGAATTTTCCTATCATATATTCTCCTACATGAGTGTTAATGACTTCGCATGAGTTAGCTCATTTACATCTGATAATTATTTCGCAGATGACATGTATAATTGTGGCAGGGTGCTAATTGTTCTTCAAACTCCAGCTAACTTTGCATTTCTGGAACAAACTCCCTGAGATTAGCTGATCAAGAGGGAGGGTTGATTTTGGCCCACGGTTTCATATGGTTCAGTCCATAATTGCTTCGCTCTATTGCTTTGAATCTGTGGCAAGCAGGCAGAGGAAGCTGCTTGCTTCCTAGTTGTCAGGAAGCAAAAAGGATGAAGGGAAAGAGCTCGTCCAGTGGAGGCTAGCTGCCAACAATCCGAGTTATTTAAACTATACCTCGTTTCATCAAGACTCTACCCCCAGGCAGGCCATCCAGCTTTTAACGAAGTGTCCCACCTTTTGTGTGTGGTGGGATGCCATCTACAGACATTTTGGGTCCATTCCTGGCTATCCTGGGATGCCCATGGACTGCGCTGCTGGTCAGACAGCACTGCTTTAACACCTGGGCTCTTGGGAGACAGTTGCAATCCCAACCATAGCGCCTCCCTCTGCTTCTTCCATAGTTAGTAGTTCTGGCTGGCACATGGCTGGTTAGCCTTTGATCACCTTTCCATAGTGTAATACATGAGCATGTAATTGTCAGTACCTACTGCTTAACACGAACTGGCTTATTATAGAATGTTCCTCCCAGGTTGAACCTGGTTTCCTGAGGGCCCATGAGAACAGAGCCCGAGGGGATAGCAGAACACAAAGGGGTGGGACCCGGGGTTTTGGAGTCACCTCTTACCTGATCAGCGTTTAATATGATAATATGATATAGAAAAGTGCCTTAACTTCAGCCAAGGAACTTCTGCTTTTTTTTTTTTTTTTTTTTTAAAAAATCTGCTGCTGTTACAGTGATTCTCTCTTTAAATTTTTCTCACTGGCTCTCAAAGTGGGCAGGAGTATGACCTGGGACCTAGCTAGGAGCACAAATTTCCAGGCTAGAATCAGGAACTCAGGACTGCCCCCCAGCAACTTGTGTTTTAAGAAGCCCTCTAATGGATCCTCTCAAGAAAAGATTTATTTTTATTTTTAATGGCATTTATGTGTGTGCATCTGTGTATGAGTATGTGTATGTGTGTGCTGGTGCCTGAGGAGGCCAGAAGAGAGTGCCAGGTTCCTCGGAATTGAAATTACAGGCAGTTGTCTCAGAATTGAAATTACAGGCAGTTGTGAGCTGTCAAATGTGGGTGCTGGGATGGGAACTCAGGGGAGCTATCTCTCTAGTTTTGTTTATTCTTTTTAATCTTCCTTGTCATAGTGACCAAGAAACATTTATGATTATGATCAATGTATCATGCTAAAATGTAGGCTAGTTAGACTTTTGTAAAGTTGTCCAGAATTCTATTTGTTAGGTCATATATATATAATCCATAAGAGAGTTTTTAATGTGTTGCATATACAGGACTTTAAAACAGACAGAGATTTTAAAACAGACAAATTTGTCATTATATTCATTAACCTCATACAGGATTTTTCACTATGCATCCAGGTCAGTGTTCATTCAGATAAAATTGGAGGGAAAAGGTACTTGAAGACTTAAAATTGAAAGTTAAACAAACATATACAGAGATGATTACTTCCATAGGCAAATTCTGTATTTATTTCTATGCCCCACTTTGAAAATATTTCTAAAACTAGGTGAGTACAGCTGTTTTTGTTGAACTATCTAGTGAAATCTGTGCCTGCTTGTTTGTATTTGAGTAGATGCTGTACATTTTACAAGGAGGGATAGAAGCCCTTTAAGCAACGCTGATACTGCTGAGGTCTGAACTGTTGTCTTAACCAGTATAATCACAATGGTTTAAAGGGTGGACTGCATGAAAGAAAGCAATGGGTGTAAAGTCACGCTATGGACTCAATTTGCAACCTTGGGAAACAGTTAATTTCTCGAAGACTATTCCTTCATTCATGATAGGAATAATAATGGTATTTCATTCACAAGTAGGTCGCTCTGAAAATTACTAAAATAATGTGTGCAAATGTCTCATGAAGGATCTACCTTTGGTAAGTTACTACTGTGTTTACAAATATGAAGGACTCAGAAGGTGGATTTTTGAAAATGGAAAGATGTGGGTTTGAACTTTGACTCTCCCATTAATTAGCAAATTAATTAAGCCATGCTAGACTCTATCTGTCCCCTCCAACACAGTTTTCATAATAATTAACTTTGCCAGCTATTCTTCCCCTCATGGCCCCTTAAATGCTGGGGGCTTTGGGCTTGTGTCTCAGGCCCTTCCCTCCCATATTTCATGGATTATCTCTAAGTGAGGTCACCTTGTTGTTGTTGTTGTTGTTTCATGTGTGCAGCTACTACCTATGAGCCACTGCTATCGATGCCCAGGGTGTCTGACCATTTCCTCGAGATGTATTTCAAGGATGAGATGATTTCAAGGATGTTATCTGCCTCCTTGCCAAATCTCTTAGCCCACTTTTACTCAGTACATCCCAACTGACCTCATCACCAATCCCACAAATACGTTCCTACTCCTGTGTGTCTCATATCTGTAAAGACCACTAGGAGGTCATCCTAGAATGCACTCAACACTAACTCTGCTGCCTGCCTACCTCTTGCATATATCTTGACTCACTTAATTATTTTCTGTTTTTACCACCATTTCTCTTTGATATATTTTTGCCCTCCAATCATACACACACACACACACACACACACACACACACACACACACACACACACGATTTCGTCTCTATTTTCCTGTCATTAGAACAGCTTTACAACCACATCAACATGGAAGACATCACTATTCTACTTCAATTCTTCAATGTCCTCTGTTTCCTTGGGACAGAGCCCTTTACATGGCGGCTTCCGCTCTCCCCTTTACATGGCGGCTTCCGCTCTCCTCTTTACATGACGGCTTTCACTCTCCCCTTTACATGGCGGCTTTTGCTATCCTCTCATCAAGCTTCATTTACCACACCATCCTCTCTGAATAAGGCTTTTCCTTACCACACTCTACTTCATGTGGTTTTTGAGAACACATTTGTCTCTTTCATAGCTAAGTCTTTCCAGTTTCTCTTGGCAGAATCCATTTCAGATTCTTACCTGGTTAATCCAACTCACGTGCCAGGACTGCCTAATCTTCTCTTTCCAGGGAAGCCTGCCTTCTGTTGCTAGTCTAGGATTCTCCTCCTACGTACTCTTGACATATTTCCCACTGAACTATCAGCATATTCTTTTTTTTTTTAATGACTCATTTTATAATTGTTTTCTTAACTAGATCATATATCAGGGAAGAAAGCATGAAATCTGTCTGGTCCCTTCACTTCAGCAGTCTCAGGACCCAACATACTAGCACATAGATCCTCAATAAGTAATGGATGCAAATGACGAATGAGTGAATGTTGTAAAGGTCATCTCGGATTAGACTTCGATGATGAATGGAGGGCATGGCACATAGCAGACAGTCAACAAATCTTAGTGTCCCCATCTGATTTCTTCTTGACTTTAGGAGAACTCTGGAGATCAAGAATATGCGCACATTCCCAAAGTCGCCCGATAATTCAGCAGTCACTATCACATACCAGACGTGTGGTCTGATCTGAGCAATCTAAAGGAATAATTCAAGATGTTACCTTGGATCTGAATAGTTTCCTTCAATAATCAATTAAACCTCAATGAAATACCAAATAAAACAGAGCAATAAAAACTAACTTGCTTTATATTTATTGACAGGTGCAGAGCAGTTACAGATGCATTGAGGTCACTGATCATGATAAATAGATTTGGTGTTGCTCAGAGGTCACCTGTCAGTGGCGAAGAAGCAGCCCCATTTAGCGAACTTTCTCAAGTGTTACCCTGCTGTGGAAGGAAATAGAAAGTTCTCCAATTCACAGAGACATTGCTCCACATAAACTAATTTAATACTGTCAACCTAGACTACTTTAAAACATTTATTGGCCTAGAGGGTTGCATCAGGCAATACACAAAACCATCTCATACATGTCTTTTATAAACTTGCAATTTAGGCTTGGGAACACTGACTCATAGGTAAAAGACAGGGAATAAAAGCAGAAATAAGACACTTGAGTCCCACTATTATTAGTGAGGCATGACGAGGTAACAGAGAACCTATTAATAGGTAGTGTGGAACCAGAGAACGCGTAAACCCTTTGATGGCTTAGGAAGGCTTCTTAAAGAAGCTTAGATTACTGATGGGAAGAAAATGACTTCACTATCATGTGAGTGCATGGCATGGTTTTAGGGCTGAGTGTGGGAGAAAACCAGAGGCGGCTTGGCATCTGTGCCTAGGGTAATAAAACCCATAAAGTCAGCAAAAATAGCAACACTCTTTCTCTTGTGTTTCATGATCACATTCTTTCTCATAGCACTCAGATGTACAAGGGATGTGGCATCTTTATTATTATTTTTTTATAGCTTATCCCTCAAGTGCTAGTGCCATTGAATGCTAGGAACTCAATATAGGTTGAGCATTGAGTCAAAAATTTGGTGCAATATGATAACGTCTGCCTGATTCAATAGTATAGTCTCATTGGACAACTGTTTTAGGTAAATTCCTGGCTTTTGGCTTTCTTTCTTCTAGTTCTTTAAAACATTTCTTTGAAAAGTATTTATGTTTGTTTTATGTGTATGAGTGTTTTGTCGGCATGTGTATATGTGCATCACATGTGTGCCTAGGGCTGCTGAGGGGCAGAAGAGGGCACCTAATCCCCCAGAATTGGAGTTACAGACCACTGTGAACTGCCCCACAAGGGTACCTAAGCTTGGGTCCTCTGGAAGGGCAGCTAGCACTCTTAACCACTGAGCCACCTCTCCAGCTCTCAGGTTTACATTTTGATATGTAAAACAATCTCTGAGAGAATCTAGAAAATTCTGATTTTTTTTTCTGACAAAACTTAGGATGGAGCTGCCTGAATATCCTGTTTCTTTTCTGTTATATCATATTCCCTTCCTGACCGGAAAAATGTGTTTCCTATATAATTTAAATAATAGAATTAGCTTTCATGACAATGGAAATAGTTTACCTTTGAAGCATTACCTGATAGGATTCATGTTTTGCAATTGTTCTGGCTACATTTTGGGAAAATGGTATTAAGTTCATACTATAGTGGTTCTCTTGGGGGTATTGCTAACATTTTTCTCTTGTGAAACTTTACATTTAGTTGTATGGACATTCACTGAGGACATCACTGTGTCCAACTACTTTAAGTGCTGAGTTGCAAAAATCTACTTTCTTGTTTCTCAAATCAACAACACTATTGTCTTTTTGCTCTCTATAACAAAATGTTTGGGGTGCCGAACTGTGTGTAAAGGATGCTTAACAGTGCATCCTTGGTTCTTACCCCAGTCCTCCAGTAGCACCTTCTCAAGTCATGATAACCAAAAATGTCTGCAGATACCTAACCAAATGTTCCACAGAAGCATACAACTGAATCTATCGATCTATCTATCTATCTATCTATCTATCTATCTATCTATCTATCTATCACCTGTCATCTATCTAATCTACATCTATCAATCTATCTACTTAGCTATCCTATCTTACCTATCTACTTACCTTAATCTACTGATCTTTCATCTATCGATCTATTGTTCTATTCACTCATCCATCCTTCCATCAATCTATCATCTATTGTCATCTATAGATCTATCTATCTGTCTGTCTGTCTTTCTATCTTCCCAGATTTCTTCTCAATGTATACCTTGTAAATGTCAGTACAGTTAAGCAACAGAGTAAGGGGCCCTGCATTGACTGAGGTTCCGCATGACCCCACCCAATCCAATCTTTTGTCTTCTGTTAGATTTAATAACCACGAGAATATGTCTTGTGTTATGTGAAAGAGAATTTCTGACAAAGTGCTAAAAGCAAAAGAATTTTAAGTCAAGACAGGAGAAATTTATTAATTCCCTTGACATTTATCTTTTACACCCAATACCTTGAATTTAACGTCAAAAGAACCAAGCAATTTTAAATGAACAAAACTTTAGTGTTATAATAGTTAGGGTAGACAGGAAATTGGTCTTCCTTGTCCTAATTCCCAGGACCCATACCTGTTGCTCTGCTTAGCAAAAGCACTTTGTGTATGTGATTAAGATAAGGATCTTGAGATGGGGGGGTAGGGGTGAGGGGTGTTATCTTGGATTATCAAGGTGAGCACAGTGTGAGGAAGAGCCTTGGGGAGGAAAGGGAGGAAGGTGATAGGAAATTTGATGAAGGTAGGGGGGCGTAGCTGTGGGAGAATTTGAAGATGCTAACTGACTGCTGACTTTGGAGATGGAGGAAGGAGCTGTACACAAAGAAATTCAAGGTCCTGAAGTGGCAGGAAAACAGATTCTCTCCTGGACCCTCCAGAAGGTCATTTATTTTTTCTGTTGGTTTAGAGATAGAGTATCACTTTATAGCCTAGATTGGCTGAGAACCAACTATGTAGCCCAGGCTGGCCTCTGATTCATGGCAATCCTCCTGCTTCAGTTTACTGAGTGCTGAGATTACAGACGTGAGCTACCATTCCTATCTCCAGAGGAACATCTTTCAGCCATCATTAGTTTAGCCTGGGGAAACCCATTTCAGACTTCTGAACTCTAAGACTGCAAGGTGATACCATTGTACAACTCAAAGTCACTAAGTTTATGGTAACTTGTAACAGCAGCAATAAAAACCAAGAAAAGAATTCCCTATTTTTAGAATTCATAGTGTGCTAAACTGTACATAGTCCTTTAAACATCCTAGTGAAAGAAGGTAGAGGCCCTCACTGAACACTTGCCGTGTGTCAGGCATGGCAGGGACCCTTTGGGTGTTACATCATTTAATTCTTGAATTGCTTCCAGGAGATAATCTTTATTTTTTTCTCTCTTTCTCTTTTTCTTTTGGTCCAGAATTGGTAACTGAGGTCAGAGTGGTTAAGAGATTCACTTAGAGTTACAGGGAAAGCCAGGAATGTTACCAAGACATACGTGCCTGACTCTGAAGTCTATACTTGTTTTCCTTAGACCATATTGCCAAAGCAGCACCCACAATGACTGTGTGCATTCTGGAGTCATTTAATATCTTAGGCCCCAGGCTAAGTGATTTGTAAATTTTATTGGCATAAATGATACAAACTGTAATAGATGTTATTGTTCATTTGGGATTTATCAATTAAACAAATGCCTGTTTGGTTTATTAACCACATGAAGTTATTTCCCCAAAAAGGCATTGTTTATTGCTTTTTTGCTCGGCTCCTGAAGTCAAGGTCTTTCTTGTCTTGGCAGACTGCGACATTATTCTCAGCTCCTGCTTAGTCTAACATTTTCATTTTCAAAAGCCGGTGGTAAATCATGCTGCGAGCCAGATACCCAGTCAAAAATTGATTTACTAAGGCACTGTACCTCACCAGCTATAATCCTATCTTTTGGCCTCAGAGTATAATCTCTTCAGCCATTTGCCAAATCTAAGGACACATGAGCACACACATACACACACACACACACACACACACACACACACCCTGCCCTCTATTTTTCCTTCTCTCTGACACACATGCCTTATAGGAAAACATAAATAGATAAAATCCAGATATTTGAAACTAATGGACTTCTCCCAAAATGTATTGTTCTCGAAAGGCACAAAATAAGTTGGATATTATATTCTTTGCCGACCTTGACTTAGTACCTAAAACGCTAAAGCTCTATCTTTATAAAAGCAGTAGTTTGCCGGAGGGAGGGATCATTTCCTCCTCAAATTCATAGCTCTCAAGCATCCTGAATGTGCTCAATAAATGCTGTTTAAATTGAATTTCACAACCTGCTCGTGAAGGCAAGGAGGTAATGGGGGGGGGGGCAGTTCTAGGGAGAAAGATTCTGAGCTCTTCCTTGGGTTTTCTTGTCTTGGAATGAACTACGAGTCCATAAATGATTGGAAAGCCCTGCCCCCTTCAAGGGCTCTAGCTGTGAAAGATCAGTGAAGATCAACTGGTAGTGTCCGGTGGCCATGCTGTCAGCTCTCCTGTCACGCTGGGGTCCTGAATGTGAATGCTTTCCTCACTGGTCTCCATCTTCTCAGTTTGTGCTCTTGCTTTGCTTGCCACACAGCGACAAGAGTCTTTACTACGCTACCGTCTTCCCAACCATGTGAAATAAGCGGAGAGCATTGTACTTGACTCTGTGATATCACGTGGATTCTGGCCCCAGGGTTTGTGCTCTGTTGGCAAAGACCTCTGGTTGCCTGAGACCCCAGCTCCTCACACCTGAAAGGGCTGAATCATTCTCAGTTGAATGAGTGTTGTCATGGGGCATTTGGGGAATGCTCGCACACAGGAGAGTTGCCCACAGTCTTTGGAGCCTTGTACCATGAGGGGAATTATTTTCCTTGTTCCTCATGTTGCTACGACTTTCCTGAAGTGAAGCTTTGCTCAAAAAACAATCCCCATGCCTCCTAACCTGTCAGGGGATGATCTCTCTTGTGTTGCATTCTCTTTTCTGGTTCTTTCCATCTAGCACCGGCCCCTTCTTCTTCAGGTGTTACTTGATGGTTGGCACCGCCATCAAAACCGTGGCTGTCACATCACCGTTTTACAACTCAAGCAAGGAATAGCTAGCTAGACCCTGGACAGGGCTAAAAGTGAATAAAGTACTGCCACTCAAGTTCGCTGACATCATTTAATTTTCTTGGTTTGATTTAAGAACTCTTTTACTGTAAAAGGCAGGTGGAGAGGCAATCACCAAGATCATAGCTTCAATCCAATGTGAATAGCTGGCTCCCCTTCCCCCTTTATATAGTGCACGGTTGGAAGAATCGCTCGAACATGCAGGATGCAAGCATGTTAGGAGTGCCATGCTTTATCTGGTTTCTAGAGGGGAGGTTAGCTCTCTACAGGATATATCAGTTATTGTTTCTCATCTCTGACACTGTCATGGCCGCCATCACCACCACCACCACCACCACCACCACCACACCACACCACCACCACCTCCACCTCCACAACCATCACCACCACCACCACCACCTCCACCACCACCATCACCACCACCTCCACCACCACCACCACCACCATCACCACCACCACCACACCACACCACCACCACCACCACCTCCACCACCACCACCTCCACAACCATCACCACCACCTCCACCACAACCATCACCACCACCTCCACCATTACCACCACCATCACCACCACCACCACCTCCACCCCCACCTCCACCACCGCCTCCACCAATCATTGTCATTTCTGCCAAAACCAAACCAAACCAAACCCACCCACCCTGAGGTTATATTAAGAAAGGAAGTGAGCCAGTTCCTTACATTGTACAACACATATGACGTATGTTGATGCTTTGAATCACCGTATTTTAAGGCAGGAGTTTTCTTTTCATGTCTTCCTTTCTACTCTCTTGTAAATTGTACTCTCAAGTGGAGGAATGATTTAAGATCGTGGCTACCTAGAAACAATTATTTTTTCCTGTGAGAACTCTAAATATATTGGTGACAAGATGCGGTTGGTGTTAGTCATGGAGACGTTTTCTGTCCCCACGCTATCACACTACTCTCCATAGCTGACATTTTTGGTGGAATATTGCCATCAACATTCTCAGGTCCTACATGAGTTCTCTGGTAATGTCTCTTGAATTGTCTGCACAAAGTAGCTTCTTAGGATTCTGTGTCTGTGCATGTGTGCAGGCATGTGCATGCGTGTGGGTGTGTTTGTGCATGTGGAAGTCATAGGGTAGTCTTGAGTGTCATTCCGTGTGTGTGTGTGTGCGCAATATGTGTGCATGCACATGTGTATGGCGATCGGTGTCCTTGTCTATCACTCTCCATCTGGCCTTATTCCCTTGAGATATGGTCTCTCAGTGAACCTGGCTCTAGCTGGCTGGGCAGGAAGCCCCAGAGATCCACCAGTCTGTTGGTCCCGCCCAACACTGGGGTTCCAGGCACATGGCTAGCTTGGCTTTTATGTGGGTGCTGGGATCTGAATGGAGGTCATCATGCTTATGCAGCAAGGGCTCTTACTCACTGAGGCATCTCCCAGCCACGCCTTATGCTTTTGAGACAGAGTCTCTCATGAAACCGGCTGGCCAGTAAGTGTTAAGGATTTGCCTCCTGTCTGTGCCTTCCCAGAGTGGGATGACCACAAGTGCCACCATGCTTCGTTTGTTTTTTTCCTTTTCTTTTTTGTTATGGACTCTAGGGGATCAAATCCGGGCCCTCAATCTGGCGAGGCAAGCACTTTAGTTATTAAGTCATCTCTCCAACTTGCTCCTTAGGAATTTTAAGAATAAGAAATTTGATTCCTATTAACCAACTTTCTCTGGTTTTGTTTCTAACTTTCTTCCACTCATCTTAAATAGTGTCTGATTTTTTATTTGTTAGTCTTAAAGGAACTGGCTTTTATTATGCAATATTACTTATTGTATATGTTCTTATTTATCTGGTATATGCATGCCTAACTGCTGCTTCTGGTCTTCTGGTTTACACGGAGGAAGCTCGAGTTTTCTCTGATGGCATCATAAAATATGTATACTATTCTGATGTGGAATACACAGAGGTAGTTCTATAGAAAGACCTTCATAAAAATTTTGGTTTATGTCATGTACTTCTATCAGCAGGACAGTGAGTGGATGCTAATGTTCTCCATTCATGGACACACAGATGGTAAGTAACTATGGGAAGTAATGATCATGTTAATTAGCTTGCTTATAGTAACCATTTATGTACATAAAAACTTCCTATTGTATTTCTTAAGTATATATAAATTGTGAGTGTCATGTGTTTGTGTGTGTGTGTGTGTGTGTGTGTGTGTGTTTGTATTTGCTTGTGTGTGCATCTGTGGAGCTCAGAGGGCACCCTTGGTTGACTTTGCTTAAGACAGGGTCTCTTGTTTGTTTCTGAGTATGCCAGGCTAGCTGGCCTGTGGCCTTGCAGAGAGTCTCCTGTCCCTGCTTTCCATTTTTGTAGGAGCACCAGCACACACACACACACACACACACACACACACACACACACACACACTAGAGTTCTGGGGATCTGAACTCAGATCCTTATACTTTCACAGCAAGTGTTTTACCCCTGAGCAATCACCTTAGCCCCTCTATAGAATTTTTATTTGTCAATTATACTACACTAAAGCTGGGAAAAATTGGGGAACAATTTTTTTTCAACAAACATTTAGAATTCCAATCAGAATGCCTCAAAAGAATAAGTACATTTAAGAGAAGCACCAAACCTATGGGAGGCAGTATTGAGATAACAAGGTGGATTTTTATCTTTGGGGGACATCGTAGTTTAATTCAACTAATATTTGGCTTTCTCCAATACAGAAGTCTGTGCTACGCACTACTGGGAACAGAAAAATTAATAAGCCATTCAGTCAGAGGTTTTGCAGAGTTTACAAAGATATAAGTTTCAAAAGTATAAATTCAATATCTGAAATGAAATTGAAAGATCAGCCTGTGACTGAGTAGGGAACACTATTCCATAAATTTAAGGTCAAAGTTTATCTTCCACCAGGCATCAATTATTTCACTCTTAGGAAGGTAAAACATCCAGATAATTAAAAGATTAAATCAACACTAAATTTTCACAATAAAACTTCAGCTCAGTAATAAGTAGATTATAATATAAAAAAAACTTAACTTACATTATTATGCTTCAAGTGTGGAAATCATTTTTGAGGGGTCAGATGCCTTAAACATTTTATAGTAGTAAGAAAGAAGGTCTGGGCATGTTTTAACAGTTCATGACAACTGAAATAATGGAAACTCAGAACGATAGCTGAAATGGATGGTTTTTGGACCAAATTATAAATATTCTTATGGGACAGGGTCTACAAGGAGAACCCCAGACTGTGGTCAGACTCTTCTTTGGTGCTTTGGGGTCGCTCACTCTCCTGTAAGTAACCCTTCATCCATCCTCTGAAGGTGAGTTCTGTAAACTCATTGTTTCTCCAAGTCACTCTTTGGTGGAATCATACTGCGGTTTGTCATTGGTTCAGGTATTTGTTTATTTAAGTCTCCTCAGGCAAAGCATTCACCAAACAAGTTCATGCTGCCATGTGTACTCAGCACTCTGGCTCGCTGTCGGCAGGTGGCATCTCTATTGCCTTGCTGCTCTGGTCAAGGCTTCGAGTCCCTCACAGGAATGCCCTGGGCATGATCGCCTTTGTTTCTCTTTCTTCGTATTTTCCTGTTCTTAGAAGGCAGGCATATTGATCTCCCCTTAAGTCCTTATCAGTAAGTAGGCCATGCCCGGTCCTTTCTAAGCCATTCTGTGCTAAATTTATTTAATCTTCGCCTCACTAATTTTGTTACTCTTGTCATTTAATAGCTGAGAGAATAAGGGACCAGAAAGAGGTTAGATATTATGCCCTGTATTGCCCACATAGTCAGTGATGCAGCTGGGCTCAAGTACAGCCAGAATACAGCAGTAACGCACACCCTCAAGGGAATGGCTGAAATAGGATGAAGTCGAATGAGCCAAATAGTCCTCTCCTCATCTTTATTTTTAAAATGCTTCAGAGGGGTTTATCTTTTCAACTGCTTCCTTATCTCTAATCAATATTCTCTTTTCTTTTCTTTTTCTTTTGAGGTGGTGGGGGGGGGGTTCAGCATTAAATCCTGCATCTAAAGTGGCATTTTGGGGTTTTTGCCATATTCCCACTCATGCTCTCAAGTCCTTTGAAAGACGTCAACTCACCTGCAATAGTTATTGATACACTTCACACATATACATACTTTCATCTTCATCTCTCTCTCTCTCTCTCTCTCTCTCTCTCTCTCTCTCTCTCTCTCTCACACACACACACACACACACACACACACACACAAATATGATGGAAAGAACCTGAATATTCCCTGAAAAGAGTTTTGTTATATGACTTTTCCCATTTTATTCTGGAAAGTCTATGATTTCTAATTTGATTCCCTACACTGGCCTTTGAGAAAACCTGTTACTTTTGCTTATTTATCAATAGTGGCAATTAAGGGGTTGGAGAGATGACTCAGCAGATAAGAGCACTGGCTGCTCTTAGGACCTTGGTTCAATTCCCAGCACTCACATAGTGGCTCACAACTATCTGTAACTTCAGTTTTGGGTGATCTGATGCCCTCTTTTGGCTATCAGGAGTACTGCATGCACATGATAGACATACATGCTGGCAAAATACCCATATGCATAAAAATTAAATAAAAATAAATGAACGACAGTTGCAATAAAAAACCTCTTATTCTATTATGATAACATCTGCATTTCATTTTTAACCTCTTCTTTGGTACCTGATGAAGTTTTGAAGTAACTCTGAAACCTTTACTATGTTCATGAGGATTATATTTCACTTAGGAAATCTTAACAGGAAGATGAAGTTTGCTACCAGCAATCTGCACAAAAATCATCCTCTTTAAAGTTATGGTGGCACACTGAAATCTAAGCATAACCACTCCTGGAGAAAGGCATCAAAAGGGACCCCTCACCTAAACCTGTTTAGTTTTTGGTAAAAGGCGGTTGGAGTATACCTTTGACTAGAGAACTGGGGCGTCTCTCAATTTACAGTTCTGACTAGCGTACACCCTTGGCTCTTCACATCGATGGAAGTGAAGAAAACCAGTATAACAAACCAGTTGTTTAAGAATATACTGACAATTGATTACACTAGGAATTTGCTATTTGATTTCTGAAGTGAAACTCACTCGAAATCATAATTAGGAATTTTGATTTGAAAAGAAATGCAAGCTAAGCTGTTGGCATTCCGTATCCTGATATGCTCGTCCAGTGCACAGGGCCCACAGTGTGGCACAGAGTGAACTCAGATGCAAACCCAGTGTTTTCATTGCTGTAATAATAGTACCAACTTAAGGCAACAAATAAAGAAACACTTTGCAGTGTTTACAAATAGAGAGCAGAGGATTTGTATTATGAGCATGGGGTGGAGGTGTCTGTGACTGCCAATGACCTCCAGCTGCTTAGCTTATGGGCCACAAAGGCAAAATAGCTACAGTAGACAGGATCAGAATTCTTAACTCTCTTTTATTCTCCTTGATCCCTTCATTCTGAAGAACAAATTGAATCCTGCAGGAAGCTCTTGGATTCCCCATCATAAAGGAGTGGAAGTCGGAGGGTTGGGGATTGCCTGGCCATTTGCTTTCTATATGTTGCTCAGCCTGCTCCGCAGCCAGCACAGCTGAACAGTTGCCTTTGGGTTCACGGTCAAGGTCAGATATTGAAATTTTTCTGCTCTCTACATGAGCTGCCAAGCACGGAGGAGAGTTTAAAAGTCAGAGGACTGCTGCCGCACAGGACAGTTCCTCAGAGTCAATAGCAGATTGAAGCTTTTTACAAATTTTATTACTAATGTGAAATCAGTTGCTGGATAGTGGAAACCTAAATGCAGATGACTGCCAATATCGGCAGCTGGGATGTGACCCCATGAAACTTTCTGAAGACCAATCAATGAATGAGTGTATGCAGCCACTCTCTCTTAAATATACCGAGTTGAAATATAAAAACGTTAAATGGCTGAGCATTAAATTTAAATGATGGAGAAGAAAGATGTGCCCAAGGCACTTGCCCTGAGTCAGGGAGAGAAGATTGTCACAGGCCGTTGAACCAGAATAGAAGTTTAGAGGTTATCAAGGGAAAGAAAAGACCTTGAAAAAAAAAATCACAGTGACCAGAAAGATCACTAATTGTGTCTAGCTGTAAAATGCTCACACACTGTAACTATATTAAATATCACTCACGTGTTCTGGAAATGACAGTCAAGACAGAGGGACATGAATTTGGATTTGCAGAGCCCTGTAAAATGCAGTCTTTGCAACAGTCCTTTGTCTCTGCACTTGGATCTTACCCAGTTAGTTCTGCGGGTGGTACCACATAGTATGGCATATTCTCTTATTAGTTGTTATTTTTGCTTTTTAAATTTATGCTTCAAAATAGGCCCGTGAAGTGGTGGACATAAAGAAAGGAGGAATAATGTAATCCGTCAGTTGTCTGGCAGTGGGTGCTGCCTGCTAGGGTTCTAACACTGTGAGACCAGGGGCTGAAAAGCTTGACTTCTCTGAACCTTGGCTGACCAGTGTATAAAACAACAATGATAAATAGTAACTACGCATTAGTGTGTTGTACACACCAGTCTTAGTCTGTTTTCAGATGCTGTAATAGGATGTCTGAACCTGGGGGGGGGTTATAAAGAGAAGTTTATTTGGCTTATAGTCCTGGAGGATGGGAAGAATTACAAAATAGACCAGGAGAGATTCTGCATGGCTCTGGTGCGGAGACCAGGAGAGATTCTGCATGGCTCTGGTGCGGGCCCTGTCGTGTTCAACTTGCAGCAGAGAGTGGAAGGGCAAGCAGCTGTGGGTGGAAGAGGGAGGCAAACGGGGATGGCATTTTATAAGAACCCGCCTTTGTGATTGCTAACTCGCTTTCCCATGAGCTACATCAATTCCCTTGTGAGGTTAGAGTTGCTACAACCCAAACCGTTCCTAGAGACCCCCCCCCCCCCATACCTCTCAATATTATTCCATCGGCCAACTTTGGCCTGAGTTCTGGTGGGGACAGAAGACAGCAGGGGTCAGTAAAGCAACACATTTAAAGTGCTGGGCAGAGAGTCTAGACCAAAGCGATGCTCAGAAAATACCAGCTCTGGTCTCATTTTGATCGGATACCGCTGCTACTTGAAGCAACAAGTGGCCGAACGATGCTCTGAATTGCCTATTGAATTAGTGCCAGGAGGCTTCCTCTCTCTCTGAAAGTGACACTGACATGGGAATGAGAGATGCTGGTGCCTTAAAATATTGATAAAATATTGCTTAGTGTTGACTAAATTTGGACCACGTAATTATAGGAACAAATAATTGCTCATCCCTAATTTTAAAGGTGTGTGTGGCTGAGGGCGTTTATTTTTATGGGTTGTTAAAACATTACTGTCTAATTACCAGGAGAAGAATGGCTTCTAGAATTGGGTAGACATTAATTTTAAAGACTCAAGAGACAGCTCTATCAGGACCATTAAGGCCTCAAATAGAACCTAAAGTTTCATGATATTTAAATACGCAGCAGATCAGTTATTGGGAACTCTTTCCCCGCCCTCCACCAAGAAAATTCACTGATTTCCCAAAAGGTAATAGAAAATACTTCTAAATGTACACAGCACACTAAATTCCACAAATGCAGATCTCCTGGTGTGCTATTAAAAGGAACCATACTTCAGACACTTCCGGCAGTCTATCTCTCATGGATGTTGTGTGGAGGGGCTAATGAAGATCAAGTGGATGAGGTTTGCCATGGGCTGTGTAGAATAATGTGTGAAGCTTTTGTAGAATGATAGGCCAAATTTGGAGATAAAGAACCAAACCAAACCAAAATCCTCCACAACATTTGTCTTTGATTAGTGAATGCCTCCATCTTCAAAATCCGGCCTCTGACCATGGCTGCCCATTCTCTTCTCACATGAAACCATCTCAGATGGATACCAGCTATGGATAATGAAATGCTAGACCCTGTGAAGCTAGCCCAGGGGCATGGAGATTTCTAGGATGGAAGAATCGAAACGCTTTCTTCCCCATTTTCAATTAAGTTTGCGTAAGCCAGAAATCATCCAAGTGGATGCTGAAGGAAGTCAAACACGCTCCCTTCCCCTCTAACAAAAAGCACGCACTTTGTGTTTTCTGGGTCATCCGGGCCACTTCCCGTTCTTGGTTGTCAAATCTCTAAAGTTTGGACTCTTCGGACTTCTGACCTTTTTGTGTCTACAGGCAATTACCTGGGAGGGCCAGGCAACTCTCCCTCTTCACTGAGCACTAACTCCCACTCTACCTTGAATATGGGGTTCAGACACTCTCACCTTCTCTCGGGGGCTTTGCCTAACCTCAAAGCCTGGCTGCCCTCTTTCCTTTATTTTCCCACAACCCTTTGTGGATGTGACTTTACCACTGAACTCGACGCTTTTGCCATCATGACTGACAGCTGTGTCCCCTAGGGCTGTGGTTCTGGCAACTGACAACATGTCAGAATCATTAGTACTTAATTAAAAGCCAACTAATTCAGAATCTCCAGGGAGGAGAGACCCATACAAGGCATCTTTAAAAGTAGCGATTTTCAAACTTTTTGTCTGCAAACTGCTCACCCGGGGACCTCCTCAAACTGCATGTTCTAACTCAGTGAGAACTAGGTAGAGCCTGAGAATGTGCCTTTCCAAGGTCTGATGCATACTACTTTGCTGAAGCACCTCAAGATTGTCCCCTTTCCCCCCAAATCTTACTTACACCCGGATACATGTTTTTATCTTAAGCTCACAAGTTGTTACTGCACCCAGGACTCTTCCTTCATATCCTGCTAGCTCTATCTGCCACCACGATTTTAGGTTTTCCCAGCAGTGCATTCCAGCTCTGCCTTGCGCCTGTCTTTATGTTAATCTCATCGGCAACAGAATACAGCAGAAGGCTGGAGAATGTGAGGACAAGAGGGCAAAGGTCACTCACTGCTGCTCCTTTGCCTCCCATTACGGATCTATCTCACAGTTCCCTTCATTACTGGCTCAGCCTTGGTCTCTTTCCTTGCTGGCTCTTGTAATCTTATGCACCTGTAGCATGAATTGTTAGGAGGTCTTATTAATAAAAACAAACCTGGGACCAGATATTGGGGTGAATGCTCAAAGATCAGAGAGATAGAACAGGCCACAGCTTCCTCACCTCGCCAACTTCTCAGCTGATCTCATTTCCTCAAACTGGAAGCCTCTGTGTCCTCATCCGAATGAATCTCAGCTGAACTGCTGCTCAAAAGTCTAAAAGCTTAACAGGCTCTAGTTCCTGGTCCTTATGCTTTATATACCTTTCTGCTTCCTGCCATCACTTCCTGGGATTAAAGGCTCTTGTTACCATGCCTGACTGTTTCCAGTGTGGCCTTGAACTCACAGAGATCCAGACGGATCTCTGCCTCTGGAATGCTAGGATTAAAGGCGTGTGTGCCACCATTTTCTGGCCTCTATATCTAGTGGCTGTTCTGTCCTCTGACCCCAGACAAGTTTATTAGGGTGCACAATATATTGGGGAACACAATATCACCCACATGTACCCCATACCCCCTTCACTCTCCACTTTGATCCTCACATTTTCATTTCTTCCCCACTGTCTCTCTGACCCCCTTTGAACAGGCCAACACAAATACAGGCAGATGTCTATAAGGGGAAATCTTTTCTTTTGACTCTGAGTTCTGTTTGTTCGAGTCCATGACTTTTCCCCAGTAAGTGCTTCTGTCCTTCCACGTGTAGATTGGATCCATCTCTAGTTTTAGGCCAATCCATGCTAGGCTCTGAGAGGGATTGCTGTTTGCAGCACTGATGACCCCTTTAAAGGTGGTCTTAGGGCCTTTGTGTAGGTTCACACACCAACTTAACTGGAGCACGCACTGAGGCAGCCTGGATGCTGCAGGGCGCTCAGCAGGAGAGATGGGAAATTGTCAAGGCCATGCAGCCACTCCTGACCTCGGCCCACCAATTTGCCATTACTAGCTCAAGGTAGTTCACAGATTTTACAGAAGGTGGCGCTCTATTCCTTTTGATGATGTCATACTGAGTGCCAGATTCCTCTTAATGGCTGTGACCAGAAGCGTCTCCAGTGCAAATGTCAGGGTAGAAAGGGCAGCTAGGGAGTGGAATCCCATCTGTTTGCGGTGTTCAAAGCCATCTAAGCGACTGTGATCAAGAACGGCGTAAAAATGTTAGTTTTTGTTAACTTACATGTTTTATCTTTTCAAAGGGTTTCTGAGAGGAGAAATTCTTACTGAGTCATTTTAGTCTATTAACTACATGAGACAATTAGATATTTGTTCCTGCCCAAGGCCAGCCTGAGAAACAGCCCTGTGACCCGAGAGAACTTTGGATTCTCTGCCTTAGTCCAGCGTTTTCTCCTCTAAGGTTTCCAGACACAATTAGTCTGGAACAGTCTCATCAGCTGTCTTTTCTCCCTAGTTAGTTGAAGTTAAAGGTTGTCACACTGAAGGTCCATCCTGCTTCTCCCCTTCTTTTACTTTTCTTTTGGAGTTTTTTTTTGGGGGGGTGGGGTGGGGTGGGGAGAGGGAGTGGAATTGAACCCAGGACCTTGACATGTTAGGCAAGCATTCTACCACTGAGCTACCTCCCCAGCTTTTCCTCTTTCTTTTTGTAAAAATTCCTCTTATTTTCTTCTACTTTTCATTAGAATAAGAAACCATGTGTCGGTTGGTATCATACCACTGCAGATAGACTTGGGAAGCCGCCATCTCAACAGTTCGAGAACAACGACTCTTAGGTCCCTGGCAGCAGCACTGGCTGGAAGGACTTCAGTTCTTCTTGCCTTTGGTATTTTTCCTCTCTAGCTAATATTCCCTCGAGTGCTATGACTTCAAGGAGGAGCAGGGGCCAACAGAAAAGGGCAGAAGACAGTGATGGGTGAGGAAGGGATCTTGTGTCTTGCCGCCAATAGACTGTCCAGATCCAATGAGTGTGGGGAAAGCCATGGTTGTGAAGGGATTTCACCATTAATTGCCACGTTTTTCGGCCACTGAGATTTGCTAGTGACCTTATTTTGCTTTTTGCAGTGTTTAAACACCTAACGTTCAACTTCACTTCATTATACATAGGCTTAGTAGGGCATGGACAATGAGGTTCCCAACAATTTTAGAAACTTTAAGCACATACTGTCTTGGCCAATAGTGACCATCTCACTGGTGCTCCCCTGCAACTCCAGCTGGGGGGCGCAGCTGCCCGCACTTCCCAGGTGAAGAAAGCAAAGCCTGGAAGGCTCATTTACCCATTGAGGGTCATGGCAACTGGCAGTTTAGTGACGCGGCTTTGGTCATGTACATCCATAACTTGTAGCTTTCCTCCGTGGCTGTTTTCCCTATCACAATTATAACTGTAAAATGCATTCTTGTGCATTTTTACCCATTGCTGCTGCTACCATCCCAGACTTCAAGAATCTGCAGTATTATCGAAATGAGATGGTATCACAATTTGGGAAGAAAAAAAAAAGCAGGGGAGGGGATTTCAATCATTTTGACAAGGTGCTTTTTAAAGCTTAATCTTCTATGGTAATAATGCTATTTGCATTGTGAAAGTGCTTTAAAGATTAAAAAAAACCCTATTACTCTATTAACACAGTGGCGTCAAGTTGCACAGAGGAAATGAAGTACAAGCAAGGGAACATTCTTTCCTCCGTGGTCCCAGCAGGTGTGAGTTGCAAAGCAAATTGGTGACAAGATCCTTGGGGCATCACTGTTGCTGTTCACCAGGTCTCTGGGTATTTTCTCTCTGACTTTATTCCACATTAATAATTCACTGCACTGGAACATTGCCTGGCTACCTCAACCTAAGCCTCCTTCATTTATAGTGGTAAATACTTAAGGAGAATATTTGCTCAGAGTTATTCAGGGATATTTGATCACAGATTGAAATGTGAACATGCAGCCTTAGAAATCTGCAAAATTTATGCTATTTGCATGATACCCTGATGAAGGTGTTTTAAAATCAATCATAGGCAAGGGCACTTTATCATCTATATTTTTATGTTCATTTTCAGTTTCAGAGATGTGGGACAATTATTTTCTTATCCATACCACCTAATGAAATGCAGAATCTACAAGCTACGTACTGGCTACCCTGGCTTGTCTTTGACATCTTTGCCCAGGTTAAACTTTCCTCAGTGAGACAGCTGATGACATGAGCAGGTGACATTTACTTATCGTGACAGTTGAAGGGATGCTGCCTCTCCGAGTGAGTTCCAGGACCTCACTCCTCAATCTACTTTCTAGTCAATAAAATGGTTAGACACAGTTAACTAGAAATAGCACCTTTGTGTAACGTGAATCTTTCATCAGCCTTGCTACAGTTACGTCCTAAGAATTTAAGATGCTTGGTTCTGGCCAGTTATCTGGGATAAGACCGACCACTCCCACTTGCAGTACCAGTAACTATGATAGCTAACCTCTGGGGCTGAGTTTGGCCCAGAAAAAGCGACTTCGATTCGGAGAGCCAAGGATGTAGGGAGAAGCAGAGTTAAGAAATAGTTAAAGTGACTCAGGTTCAGAATGTTTGCTTTCAAATGGAGAAAAAGGACTTGCTCTCCTCACAGCAAAATCGCTCTATTTCTATTTTTAATAGACCCTACTTTACAGAATAGCTGGACCCCATTTTTCCAGCTAAAGTAAAAAAAAAAAATTAAAGGATTTATGATAATCCTCTGTGGATGGTTGTGGGCGGCTCGTTTTCCACTGGAGCATTCTCTCTCTGTTGCACAGCTAATATTTCTCAGCTTCTTGCTACACTTTCATCCTGCAACTACTCAAGCGAGGAGAAAAAAAGTCTTACCAGATAAGCAACAATTCATACTGTATTGGGGAATAGTTTACTCCCTCCCTGTCTATTTCTTAGCAGTAACTTCTTCGGGCTCTTAAGCTTAGACTGTCAAAGCACCCAAAGGAATCCTACCTTGCCCACATACTGATAATCGGATCCTGTGTATTCCTCCAGGAGGAAGAACTGATTCCACATCCAACTCCTTTTCGAACGGCTCAGCTCATGCCTGCTGTTTGCAGGGAGCTCCAGGGCCCTCCTCTTTGCTGGGAAGCCACTAGTCCTTTTAGATAATGGGCTTGAGAAAGTTGAGTAGGGCTGGCCGACCCAAAGGAGCAGCAAGAAGCACAGGTAAGTTCTCATGCTGATGGCAAGGCAGGCTCTTGAGTCTCTGGGTGGTGAGTTCCCCCTTCCTTTGTGCGTCTCTTTTCACCGCACTGGATCCAAGCTCATTCCTCCTTTGGTCCTTAATGTTCTTTGCTTGGCTCTCAGAAGGTATCTGGAAAGAATAATAACATATCAAGTGGTTTTAGAGAAGCTTAAAATTCAGTGTTAGAGCAAATAGGCAGGAAAAAGAGCACAGAAATTTGAATAGCAAAATAACAACAAAAAAAAGTTGGCTATCAATTTTGAACCGAGGAAAACAGTCTTTTAGGTACGCAGAATGCGATATGCAGAAGGGGAGGCACATACCCAGCAGGAAATGCTCTTTCTGTTTTTCCTTTTATATCTCTTACAAATCCGACTTTAAGTAATAGCTTTGCTAGAGTTCAACACACCACGATGGATCATTTCACTACTCGTTTGTTTTGGAATATGTGGGCTGAGATCTGGTTAGAAGCAACGACTTTGTGTTTCTGATTCTATTTGCATATTTATCTCCACGAGCAAGTCCAAGGCAAAGAATACCATAGACAATTTAAATTCAATTGAAAGTGGATCATTTTGAAATTTCACTGGAATATACTGAGCACCTGTGATGTGCCAGGCATGAGTCAAGGCAGAACTCTCTCTGCAGACTCTTGGCTGAGGAGATGTGCTGTGATGGATCAGCCGGGTCAAATAAGGTTGGAAAACACCATACGCCATCTCTTCAAAATGCAGATTTGCAGAGGGAAGTTTCTGAAGTGATAATTTTTTTTTGCAATGGTGTTAGTAAGCTTGTATTTAATCCCAAAGCTTTGCAAACTTGACCCTCCCTTCCCCCTCCACCCCGTTGTGCCATGAGACCGATTTACACTATAAAAATATATATAGAATTTATATTTAAGAACCCTGTAATGTACTTTATGTTGGTAAATTGTCATATGCTGTTTGAGCTCACTGAGAAATGGGCTTTAGAAATTTAGTTGTCTCAGAATGTCACTGAAGATCTCTTGTCTGGGGATAGGCTGCTCCCTTAACGCTGTGGCAGGGAGGAAAGAAACCAGAAAAGCAGCCCAAGAGTAAAAACAAAAAACAAAAAACAAAAAACAAAAAACATTGTGTCTTAGAGAAAGGCAAGCCATTTCCACCTGAGGTGACTATTGTCTGTCCCATGCCAGGAAAATGCCTACAGTGGAAACAAGAAGTTGGACGTTGAGCCATGAGAAGCTCATCCATGGAGAGAAAGCTCAATTTCTGATTGTCCAATCATTTTTTTTTTGCTGGATTTTATAAACCATGATTTGATGGTCTTGCATTTGCTTTCTCCATCAGGCTGCTCAAGTCATCTTTGCTGGATGCTGTGAATTCCTGATTTGATGATGCTTTGACTTCTATCTGCTGTTTCTACCTATCAAGTACTTGCTGTTTATCATTTTACTTCTGTTTGTGATATACTTAGGGAACTCTCTCATTTGAAACCAAAAGGGTGGCTATGGTAGATCATCTTCCATACAGAATAAACTTGTAAGAAATAAGTAAGTAATATTTCAACTTCCTTCGGAAATCCTTGAATTGGATCTCTAAATTTCACTTGCGTTATCAGCAATCAAATTGTTCAAATAGTTTTGATTTTCACAAATGCATTAAACATATCCCAGTATCACAGCAAGGACCACTGATTGTGCAATTTTCAGAAAAGTCAACTATTAAACAATGTGGGTAATTATTTTCCATGGCAATTATTAATTTTCAAGAACGCAACCTATTATTTAAAAAATCATGGAGCCAGACTCTTGGCAAAGATGTCCAGTTTGATTCAACGGCGTATGCAATTAAAGTCAGACATGCCACATCTCCTCCCTACACTCTCCTTCTGCCTCGGCCTCCAAAGGGTGCTGGCATTACAGTTCTGCCCCACCACAACTGGCCTACATTCCTTGAAAAAAAGAATCCAATGAATCCAACAGATAACACATTTATCACACTATTCGAATATTTTCTTGAATAATGCACCAATAACTACAAGAACTTGGTGATGAGAACATGATGGTGATTGGGTGGGAGCATCCTCTTTACACTATACAGATAAACATCATCGGTAATTGGTCCAGTATTTTTGTTTCCACTTGACCCCTGCTATCCTATCACACAAATGTATATAGCTGACAAGGATTTTAACTTTGTGTTGTTGTTTTTTTCACCTCAGCCTTGAGTAATTATAGACATTTAACACGGTACTGAAAGCAATTCTGTTGGGAGGGAGGAAGAATATTTCATCATATTCAGCATTTTCAAAACTTTATTTGATTATTATGCATCTTCTTGACAGCAGGCTGGGGAAGTGGAAAGTTCCACAGGTGACAGAGTTTGCACTGTGACTATTAGTCAAGTTGGAGAAATGCCAGGCCACAGTACACTCCTCAGGCCTTCGCCTCAGCACAGGTGTGGATTGGCCGATGATCCGTTAGGCAGGGATGATTCTTCCTCCTCTTCTTGGTTGGAGCAGGGAAGGGACTGAGAGAGCATGTGGAGAAAAGCTCTCCAGAGATGCTTATTCATTTTTAGAAATAGAGATTACGCTGAGGTTGATTCAGTGAAAATTACATTTTTCTTAATTTCCCACATTCGCCATTATTTGCGAAGACAAATCCTGCAGTGAAGAATTACTGCTCTGCTCTGTGTGTGCCCCGTGGTGCTGGCAGGAGAGAGGGCTGGAGAGAATGGAGGTGTCAGCTGCTGAAAGCTGACTCCTAAAGGCCATTTTAAAGAAAAATTCATCCCTGTGGGCGTTGTATGCAAACTCTACAAGCTGTTGCCACTTGAATATTAAATATTAGTTCTTTTTTAATACCACAGATACCAAAATGTCAAGTATTTCATTTTTTTTCTTAGTTAGTAATGAGCTTTTAAAGCGATGCAAATTTAAGCAGTTCCATGTGCACTGTAACGTTAGTATTGCTATAATCCAGTTCCTGTATCAATCTGACAGGCTGAGACCTAATGAAAAACTCAATATGCAAAACAGAATGACAACTATCTGCTCTTATTTGATGTTAGTTTTTTAGAAGGGTGTATTTCTATGTAATTTAATCCCTATGAATCTGGAAAAACTGCCTAATTGCATTTGACCACAGTTTTTTTTTTCTTTTGTTGGCGGGGTTATTTTAGTATCTACTCCAGAGAGGGGCAGTTTTAGGAGTAAATGAGTCACTATGTGCAAAGAACCTGAAATGGTGCCTGCCACTTAAAAATGTATTGCTAAATACTAGCTATTATTATTCTTGTTAATACCATTTGTATTGCAAACACAGATCCAAATATAACACAGTGGGAGAATCTGAGGATGGTCAAGTCCCTCTTAGGACTAACTGTTTTTGCATTATCCAGAAAACACCTCCAAGCAAGTCAGAATTCTTTCAAAGTTCAAGAATAGAAGCCCTTTAGGAATGGGGTAGACCCATTCGCTAATTGTTTACTTTCATGTGGCATTCAGTTCAGTTCTGACAGAGTGTGGAAAAGGAAAGCAGACATCCCTATCTCTGTTGCTGCTGCTCACTGAAGGAAAGGGACATGGACAAAAGTAGCGTGTCCTAAAGGAGCCACACGTAGTTCATAGAATGTATGTGTTTTTTCTTCCTGTACATCTTATAATGTTAAGATTACAAAGAAATCTTTACTTTAATCAGGTATAAAAAATACCAGGGCCAGCTTCCACTTAGTTTTGCCTTTGTACAAATGGTCCTGGTAATCAGCATGCTGACATGATTCTCATTGTAGTGTTAGATAAGAATTTGATATAACTAGGACAAACGATATTTACACTTTAGACTTTGCCTCATCCAAAATTATGAAGTGGGAAATAATTGAACATACTCCAAACACATGGTCTTTACTGTACAACAGCAATAATGATAGCAACCACCTCCCCGGGGTTCAAGGTGTTGAAGGTCAGGGAGTCAGGCAAAGAAGTGCTGAGAACCATGAGAACTTCAAGGAGTGTGGGAAGCTGGGCATCCCTGAGCAGCGGAGATAGGAGAGAAGCACGGGACAAACACTAATGGATGTGAGGCTCACCCTGTAGTCTCCCGAAGTCAGCTGGGAGGACGAAGAACCGAGGGCATGCACTCACACTGGATTTTAAAATTGTGGGCACGGTGTTCAATCAGGAAAGAGCCAGAAGACAGATGGTGGGAGGGGGAAGCACAACAAAGTTGAAGCCGTACCAGTGCGCCACCCTTCCCCCTCCTTGCATGCCTGTTGGCATCAAGAGCAAATCAGCTAGGCACATAACGCCATAAACACTCAAATTGAACCATCTAATTACAGTCGAATGGTAGCTTACGAAGACCCTGACTCTCCTTTGGATTTTCTTTTGGGAGCAAACTTGCTTTTTCTTAAAGGCAATTGTAATCTCTGAAAGTTGGTTTGTGAAAGTGCTTAATCCAGAGAAACAGTTTGAATCTCGTAGAAGTTTTATGTTAGTGATATGCAGAAGGCAATTAAGATGTTTATGTATAGTAGGGCAAGACCCCCCATAACGTTAGTAATTGCATATATGGAGACTGTATTTGCCTAGAAGACAATATCAACTTTAGTTATCACAAGAATGCTTAAAGGGACTGGAGTGATGGCTCAGTCATTAAGAGCACTGGCTATGCTTCCAGAGGACCTGGGTTCAATTCCTACCACCCACATGGCAGCTCACAACTGTCTGTAGCTCCAGTTCCAGGAGATCTGACATTCTCACACAGACATACATGCAGACAAAACACCAATGCATGTAAAATAAAAATAAATAAATCATTAAAAATAAAGAATACTCAATCAAGTCCAGGTTTTACTCATATATGCCATTTAGAAAGTTGGATTCATTAATTCAGGTTCTACCAATTTCCAATATGTAATGATTAATCCAGAAGCTGAGTTGGTGTTCTCCATTGATTAGCAAAGCAGTTCCTTTAGATTTCAGACTTTAATAATATAAAAATGTTTCATTGGATATATAGAGTGAGAAGGAGAATTACAAGGTCTTCAAGCTCCTTGGGGCACTTTGGAATCACCTTTCATTCACAAATCATTAATATGCTAATTAGAAAATGTCTCCATTGATTGAATTGCTTCTCTGGTGACTTATGTTTGCTAACAGTTTGAATGACTTGACTGTATTATCTGGTTTTGATGCTGATTCCATTACACTATTTACAGACAAATAATATTAGATATATTGAAAGCGATATAATTACACTAATGCTTTAAAGTTCAGACTTGGCATACATTTATTTGCCCTAGTGTTCATGATTAATTCTAATCAGGACAATGTTTCTACACTCTGTCTGGTTTACAAATGAAACCAAAAACATCCATTGTTTTGTATGTGGGGGGGTCTTCAGTTGGGTATTGAAAGCACAGGAAACATTCAGTAAAGCAATGCTGTGAACTTTAACCACTGACCATAGTAAAAAAATTGAAAAAAATTGATGATGAAAATATTTCTTCAGATAAATGATGTTAAATACATGTATCTGTATGGCAGCACACTATTTTGCTTGAGGCTACCCACAGAAAACGTTGCTATAAAAACTACACTAAGTCATCTCAGTCATAAGCATAGCTTTTTAGCCCATCTGCCATCAATACCTTTGCTTTTCCACTTTATAATTAATGAAGTAGAAAACAGCTGGTTGTTTATAACTACCTAGCTTTGTTCCTGACCCCATTGCTCTCCAGGAGCATTACATTCTTTTTACAATTATCGCTGGGCAGTTTCATACATTAATATAACAAATTTAGTTGTTTTTGCCCCTCATTCCCCCTGCCCATCCCTCTCCCTGTCCTGTTAAGACCCATCTTCTCCCAACATCTCCCTCCTACTTTAACGCCTTCTTTCTGTGTGATTCACTGACTTGAATTAAGAGTCTCTCGCCCGAGTGTGAGTGGAAGGTTATTTAGTGGGGCAAGGGCTCTATCACTTCGTAAGTGTCATGACGTCCTTAACTGTCACTATCAATAGTTCTTTAGGGAGGGGAGTGATCTCATGGGCCCTCCCCTGTTCATCATGAAGTGGGAGACAGGCCTAGGCTTGTGCAGGTCCTGCACAGATCACCACAGCTGCAGCGAATGCATGAGTACAGCTGCTGTGTCACATCTGGATGATGTCATTTTGCTGCGCACCTCCTCACATGCTAGCTCTTGCATCCCTTCTGCTCCCTCTGAACATGTTCTCTTGTCCCACTTTGGTGCACTCGGGCCAGGATATTGTTTAGTACATGAAAATCTAGCGAGTTAAGGAAGTAGAACATATACCAGGATGAATTAAACTGTGGTGCTAAACAAACACATAAAAAAAGAGTTTAATAGCCAATTAAGTTTGTTTAAGATTAATTCTTTTAATCACTCCACAAACTTGGTTGAATGGGTTGCCATCTGCTGTGACTGAAAATGCATCTATTGGACATGGAAGATCTTCTGCAAGGGGTCGACATGAGGATAGCACCATCAGAAAATATTTGGTAGGGATTTCACTTGAAGTCTTCATTTCTAAACCCCCATTTCATTTTTCTGTAAATGTCAAAGTCACTGTGGAGTAAAATTGGTTCCGTTTCATGTGTGTGATGAACTCCACTGAAATGTGTCAAGCAGCTCTGGCACCCTCACCATGTAGCGCTTCCCTTGTGCCAATGAATCATCATGGCAGCAGCCATCAAACGATGCCTGATTTTTTTGTAAATGTTTGTATTTGTGAATAACATGCCAGGCTGTTTGCAAACGAATGCATTTCCAGAGGAAGCCATTTCAACAGTATTACTCTCATTCTAAAATCATATTCCACACATTAGATTAATGAAGATAAAACCAAATGTGGTACAGTACATAAAAGGGGGTTTTATATGTAGTTGGGGCTCAAGGAGTATTTGGTTTGAGATATATAGGACAAAAGAAACACATGTGAATCGAAGACCACTTCTTGTTCTACATGTAGAAAAATGCCTAAAATGGCCTAAATTATGTTATTGTCAGAGAAATGATTACACTGTGGATAAGACTAGACTCTTCATGCCATATATCTGGGTCAAAAATCTCAGTTCTGCCCGATAAGAGCTGGACAAACAGAGGACCTCAGTTTTCTTTATCCATAGTAGCTACCTCTCAGATGCCTGCGAAGATGAAGTAAACATCTGAATATGTGTGGTTTGGCTGCGACACTCAAATGTCTGCCATGACTTCCAAAGTCAGAGAATGACTTAGCAAAGGGTACATGTAGGCCATCCTTGGGCCATATGTTGCCTCTCAAGTATTTCTATTTTGACTTTTTAAAGTCAGGTATCAATGCCATTACCTAGTCACAAACACAAACTACAAGGCCAACCCACAGGACAAGAAATGCCCACTGATATAAGGGGGCATGGTGATGATGGGCAACACCAACTGCTCTCAGGTTGGATTGGAGGCCTGATCTATAGGAGGGAAGACACACCTGGTACTGTAATTCCAGTTAGAAACCCATGGTTAAAGAGGCCATAGGCCCTTGGGGAAAACTCATTACTGTTGTTTAGCAACCAAACTGCAATAAAAATATTGTTTATACCCATAGGCAAATGCAACAACGCTCATCCTTAATCAGAGAAGCTTCTCTTTCCAGTGAATGTTGGTGAATGCAGATGCTCATAGCTGCTCAACATGCTTAGAAACGGTAGACAAGTGCTCATCCCTAAGCAGGACATTTTATCACCCCTTCTATGGGTCAGGTGACACTGTGGAAGAGGGAGCAGAACATATGGATGAGGCCCAAGGAAGTGGGACTGAGAAATACTATCTTCAGGGCATTACAAAGCTCTTGCAAAGAGGATCTCACAGCAGTGGAAGTTGTTTGCTCTGGGCCTGCAGAGATTGGGTCCGTCAACAGCCAATCATGGATTGGGGCGGGGCTCAAAAGGCCCTAATGAAACTATTGGCAAATGATGGATTCTGGGATAGTCAATGTCTTCAGTTGCATACTTAAAGGTGAACCTACCAGACTCCGGTGGATGGTTCCAAACCTGTGACCACACATGTGGTCCTGGTTAAAATCAGTGGGGGTGTGAAACAAAACAAAAAGGCCCGAGAAGGGAATCTGTGGAGCGGAGGCGAGATGTTAGGGGTAGGTGGCTGGAGGATGAGAGCGAACAGAACACACTAATATGTGTATGACATAATCAAAGGATGGTTTCATCAATGTAAAAAGTAAATAAAAATTTTGAATCGTGTTAATCTTCAAAATGAACTGAACCTGAATCTTAGCGGTTCTCACTTTTATTACGGAGTGTGGAGATCTGCCCTCTATGGCAGTACTTCCTGCTTGCCACGGTCCACACCGCTCCTTATTGTCTTCCCTCAAAAGGGCTTGTGTTTAGCTGTCATGTGTCACCTTGTTTTCATGGATCCACTTGCAACATTCCCTCATGTGCCTCGCCTGGCTCCTGGGGGCCTTCAGGCTTGTGAGCCCCGTCTTTCTCTAAATAGATTTACTGATGCGAAGAAAGGAAAAGGGAAAGTATTTGATACTTTTAATGAGCTGTTCATGGCATGAATTTTAAACATTTCTATAGCAGACCATATGTTTAGGCTGCAGAACTGGATGAAAGACTTGCTTTCATATTACCCTCTGTTTATGTGTTAGGTTCCTCTGGCAGTGACGTTAATTTTTCTCTTTTTGACATGGAGCCACTTAAGACAATGCAACTTAAATGACACTGGGAGATGTCAAAACTCACTAATCAATCAGCATAAATGGCTTCCAGATTTCAATGAGTTTGCTCTTCCTTCAGTCCTTAATGAAAGGGCAGCCTGGGAGAATTTGCTGGTAGCTATGGGCAAAGCAGGAGACAGAGTATTTTCATTGGTATGAGAAGTTCAACAGGTCCAGCCTTATTAAATTACAAAAGGAGTCACATGATTGGGTGTATCACTGAGTAGCTGTGAACTTGATACATCATAGGTATATACGTTCAAGGCTTGTACTTATATAAAGCATAATGGGGAGTGGACGTTATTATTTTTGCTGATGTAATTTATCATTTCTTATACCAAGTCTTTTAATGAATGTTTTACTTTTATCAGTGATGTCTAACTCATTCACACCATTCTGGTTAATATTTAATATATCCTGTTTCTGGACCCACTATGTGCCAGATCCCCACTAAGAACATCATGATGATCCTGTGAGTGAAGCTCAGAGTGGTAGAGCAATTTGTTCGAGATCATTCAGTGAGCATTATGATGAAGTTAAACCCTAACAGAGCCATCAGAGGAAAGTGGCCTTGCCCTGAACCCCTCTGAGGAAGTCACAGGCCAGGCTCAATATAGCCATGACCTTAGAATTGACTTTTCATGACTTTCCTAAAAATTAGCACCAGCACAGGTCTCCAAGGGGCAAAAATAGTCATCACAAAGCATATGCACTAAATAAGAACAGCAAACAAACATCTGTGCCATGCCAGGTAAGTAAGTCCTACAGCAGTCTGCTGAGATGGGGCCACCCTCTTATCTTGTTGTACAGTTGAGAAACACAGGATCTGTTAGAGGGTCTGGAGACTGTGCCCAAGAGGACAGAGTGAGTGAGTGGTAATCATCTACACGTTTCTTCTTCACCAAGACATCAACTATCCCATTTGTGTTTTGCTTATGAAACGGCATCTAGGCTTTATTTACTCTCATTTCAGGCAAAAGTTCTACAAATTTATCACGAGCGTTCTAGATCCCCACCAAATTGAAGACGAGGCAAGGGGGTACTGGAGGCTGGGCTTTTCACATTGGAGGGAGGAGTAACTGAAGCTCAGGGAGTAGGCTGCAAAGGCAGGCGGAGGAGATGAGGGGGGGGGGGAGAGAATCAGAGCCTGGCCTTGGGAGAGCCATGAAGACTTATGACTCAGCGTTAAGAGCAGAGCCTGGAATACAGTAACACTAAATACAATAGGTGGATGTAGGGGTGAAAGCGTGCATGCAGCCTATAAGCATGAGATGCATGTGGAACGAGATTCATGAGCTAATAATGATCTAAGGAGTAAGCATGAACATATGGGGACTCTGGAGAGCTTGAAGGGCATGACTATGATACAAACACATGGACACACACAACGATGGCCCTAAACAGCTAAGAAAAGACTCAAATTCTCCTGCATATTTGGCATGAGAAAGCATAGATATATAGAATAAATTTAAGAATTACTTTTAAAAGTTGCTATAGCAGTATTTATAAGATCTCTCTCTCTCTCTCTCTCTCTCTCTCTCTCTCTCTCTCTCTCTCTCACACACACACACACACACCCCTTGTGCAAGCTTTTATATATCTCTAGGCTTTTGTTTCTCAAGTATGAAATTAGAGGGCTAGCTTAGCAGTGGGAGAGAAGCGCAGACCAGGTCCAGCTTACCCATGTATGTCCCTCCACTAACACAAGGCCCAAGACATTGCCAAGGCTTGGCACGTTGAGCTTCTGTTTCCTCACTTTTCACTCAAGAATAGTAGAGTTGTGGGTTTCAGGGGAGGTGGCGAATAAAACGCCCCTTGTTCTCTTTCAAATTACAAATAAATGAAGAAATAAAGGAGTCATAGATGGAATAAAATTACATTCTTTATCACAAAACAAAAAAAAAGCCAGGTAGAAAAGACGGCTTAGTGTAAAAGTCAAGTAGGATTTCTAAGTAAACTCTGGAATTAGGCAGGCTCCCACTGAGCCTGGGTTACCCTTTATTTTGCCTTTAAAAAAAAATGAAAGAAGAAATGGTTTGTGCCTCTGGATTGCAGGCTCTGATTCGACAGTTCAGAGCCCGAGTGAATGAGCTTCCTCTCCTATGCCTGGCCAGCTCAAGGTATGGAAGCAGAGGACAGGAGAAAGTGATGGGTAGGTGCCATCTTAACCCCCACTAATTAAAAACATCATTAGAAACACAGTGTTCCCAAGTTGAAAAAATTTGAATTTACAGGTTTGCCTCTTGGAGTTGTTCACAACATCACTAAAAGGAAAAAAATATGAATAATTTAAAGATGGAGAGCTTAAAGGTTCCCTAAAAATATATTTTGCTTCAGGTCAATCAGTGCATTACACACAAAATAAATTCTTTTCCACTTTGCCTCACCTTTCCCAAACACACACACACACACACACACACACACACACACACACACACACACACGTACACACGTACACACTCGAACAGATGCATGCATACAGAAAGGATAACGATCTAGATATTTTTATGTGCTTCAGACACTTGCCTGTTAACACTGAAAAGCTACTGTGGCTATTCTCATCCAAAAGGAAAACCGTATTTTTAGAGGTGTAGGGAGCAAACAGTCAAAGCTTCACTGCTGTCTGGAAAGCTTTGTTCGTTCAGTGTGTTTTATGTAACACTATTTGCAGAGGATTCGTACTCTAAATTAGATGCTTCTTAGAATATCTTGGTGTAATAACTTAGAAGAAATGTATTTTAATAAATAATGCATGACAATTTAAAGAGGCAGTACAACATTCAAAGAGTTCTTTGAGATTAAAAAAAAATGAAGGGGACTTGTGAAGGTGAAGACGTACGTTGTAACTAATTGGAGATGTTAGCTGACCATCAAATTAAACTCGCACTAGACAGTGAGACAATATGCTTGAATGGAATACCGGGTGCTGTATCAACTTTGATTGCCTTCATTTGGAAACTTTAATTAGAACCCCTGTTTACTTGAGTCAAATTGTGCATAAAATATCACACAAAAACATTTTAAAAGAGAATTTTAATTATACCACGAAAGAATGCCCCTGTTCAATGTTTACTAAACACTTGCCAGAACAAGTTAATTAATACATGCTTAAAATATGTGAGAGAAGAAGGAAAAGGGGGGGGGGGAATCACATTTATCTTTTGTCAAGGTTTGCTACAGTTGTCACAGGAGTTCCGGTTCCAATTTAACAACTGTCTGTCACAGTGCACATGTGTAATTATAAACAATGGGTGGCCAGACAACGCAGGCCAGGGGACAGCGCTTCCCCACCGGAAGCCCTGTTCCAAGCGCTGCTGTCTGCTCCACAGCTGTCCAATCAAGTGCTTTTCCCTTCATCTTCCTTTGTGCTGCAGTACCGTATCAGGGTGCTCAGTTATTGCTTCCTCACATAGGTCAGGAATATGGCTTTTTTAATTATTTAAAACGATAGAAAAATATTTTTAATAAAAAGACCATATGTGGAGAGAAAGACCATATTTGGGGGGCTTTGAGTTTTTACTCCTTATTTCATTTCTTTATTTAAAAAAAATTTCAATTTACATTTATTGGTGTGTGGGAGTGTGAGCATGTGTGGGTGGAGGTCAGGGGACAACTTTTGGAAGTTGATTCTCTCCTTCTATCATGTGGGTTCCAGGGATTGAACTCAGATCCTCAGACTTGGCAGCAAGCACCTTTCCTGGCTGAGTCATCTGGCCAGCCTCTTTCTGTTTCAGTCACTTAGCTGTCTTTTGCTTTATACTGATCTCTCACTTTCCCTGTCTGTGAATGTGAGCCGTGACTACTTGTATTAGAAAGATGAATACTGGCAAGCCGCTGAGGGGCTACTATAATACTAAGGGGTACCAATCTTTCTGAGATATGCCATTACCTTAGAAAGTTTACGGAAACTCAGAAGAAAAAGTACCTAAAACTAATTCTGAACCCTTTCAGAGAAAGCATGCAGTGCATTAATTCTCCCTGCCATTATTAGAAAGAGTTACCTAAACTCTCTCAGCTGCTCTGTTTCTAAATAGTAGGCCATTTGTCAAGACCCAAGACCATGACTGTTCTTTTCCTGCAAACTATTCTCATGTCTGTTTTGTCCAGAAGCATTTCTGAAACGGTGCTCTGTATCGGGCTTGCTAAAATTTGTTCTCATGTTACTGAAACCAATTGCCGAATTTCTCTAACCCACTAGTCTGGCCTGATCCCATGTGTATTTACAAAATGACCCTGACTTGAAATTCTGTTCCAGTTGAGACAGGAGAGGTGGTCTCTGCTCAGCCTGCACTGCATTTAATAGCAACAGGGCTAGAGTCTAAATGTCTGTGACTCTGCAAAATTCATACTTCATCCCCAGTGTGACGGTGTTTGAGGTAAGGGTCTGGAGGTAGTTAAGTCATGGGGGTAGAGCCCTCATGAATGAGGTTAGTGCCTGATAAAAGAAATCCTAGGCAGCTCCCTCACCTGCTTCTGTTGGGTGAGGAGAAAGTGAAGAGACCGCTAATAAAGCAGGAAGCCAGCACGCTAGTAGATGATCCTGCTGGGGTTCATTCTTGGATTTCCAGCCTCCAGACCCCTGAGATATACATGTCAGCTGTCTATAAGCCACTGGGTTTATAGTATTATTGTTAAGGCAGCTGTAGCAGTTGGGGTACAGAGTATATAAACTCTCAGCACATTACCACAAACATAGGGAACAGCCATTACTCAGGACTGCTTTAGGGATCATGGCCTACCAAAAGCCGTGTGAGAATAGCATCCGGGCAGGCTACTGTCTTGGAGCTTGATGTAAGGAACAAAAGGCCACAGTTTCATGAAAGGTAGCCCACTTAACAAAACAAAGCAGAAAACTTTCTTATAGGAGTATTTTCTCTTTAAAATAACAAACAAACAAACCCTATACCTGCCCAAAGAGCGTGGTGCAAGACATAAGACCACCACTGGCTCCCTGGCTCTTATTAATTCCAGCTGGCAGGGAAAACACACTTTCCTAATGTATTTTCTTTCGGTATAAAATAAGAACCTTGAGTGCCAGCACATTTGCACACCTACCAATTATGAAATGAGTTTCCTGAGTATGAAAACTCAGCCAAGATATAATTTAGCCCTGTAAGCTACTGTCAAACTCAGCTCTGGTTTCACTCGGAGCATTCAGCATTATTATTTGATTAGTAATTGTTTAATGGACTTCAGTGAAGCTTTCAGGTTTTTTTTCCCACAACACAGTAAAAAGTTTGTGTAAATGAGCACCTTTTTTATGACTCAGAGCACAACACGCACACATACACGCACACACATAGATACCTTTAAAAATGCTTTGAGAGTCAAGTGTTTCTGACACACTAAGCTTAAAAGATGCCACAGCTCTGTCACTAATGTAGAATTTGTGTTAGGTGACGGTAAATAAAAATCAGGTATCCAAGGTTATAAATTCCCATTTCACATTTTCTTTAGCCACAGCAAAAAATTCCAATTAATTGAATCACAGCCAACCACAAATAATGCCAGAAGTGCAGTACTTGGTGCTTCGGGTCATGGGCAAACATTCATTAAGATTCAGAGGCTCAGCAGTAAAGACCTGGAATGCAGGCTTTGTCCCAGAATTATTTGTGTGTGTGTGTGTGTGTGTGTGTGTGTGTGATGGATATGACTAAAGTTTCTAGAAAATGTAGCTTCAGCTATTTTAGACTGAGAAAATTAGGTACAATCTTTATTTTGCTTGACTTGGAATTTTGATAAAGTTCTGAAGTGTCATTTTCAAAAATGAAAAGATGAGTTCAGGATTTTTACTTGTATTTTAAAAAAATTGGCACAGAATTTTACTTATAAACAGATAGGGGCAATTTACAGGTTGTCAATGTCATCAATAAGCCAAGATGCTAACAGTGTGGATGGACTAAGGTTCATACACTTGCCTCAGTGAATTTGTGGAATTGATGTTTAAATTTCTTTATTGTTCTTCTCTGTTTCATGTTCCATGGGAGTGCCAGAGAAGCAGGGATCTCAGTATTGGAGTGATTCACAATAAGAACTCACAGGACAAGACATAAAGCACCTCCCATCTTCTACCCATCTACTTGCCTTCACATTTAACTTCTGAACTTGTCAGAAGGCATAGAAACCCATGTGAGCCCCTGTAGACATGTTTTTAGTGACTTGTCTTAATCCCAGCTCCTGTGTGGTCCAGGCGTGCAGGGAGGAGATGATGTTTGCCATGAAAATGCTTTGGTTCTTTAGGATTCACCTGGTCTGGTGCCTATGGTGCTTCCTGGGACAGGATGGAACCTGGAAACAGTTCAACCTTGCCCAGGAAACTAAGTAAAAATATTTCCTTTGGGTTCCCAAGTGGTAGCTGTTTCTCATAGTTTTAGTCATTGTCCATCACCCTGTGTGGTACACTGACCCTACATGCCAGGAAAGGAGGCCTGGATGAAGTCATGGGGATGATGCCTTACTCCTTTTGAAGCTGGTGGTTTACAGTGTGGAGGATGCTCTCATTATATATGCTGTGGTATTTCTCCTTGTGGATATTCCTGAATCTCGGTTGACAGCAGTTGATCTGAAAGGCTTGAGGTTTCTGCAAGGGGCTCAGACAACTGATTGGTCTACTGATGAAAGGGCCTGCTGTCACTACAGATGTCTGAGGATATGTGGGCTGAAGAGCCCCTTCTCCAGCTTTCACTGGACCATCTATCCTACCTTGGAGCTCCTCTGCTCATCATTTCATTAGGTTGATCGTGTTCTGCTGGTTCAGGACC
>CABHPP010132890.1:0-41272 GCA_902168425.1 Peromyscus attwateri
TGACCTGGCAGAGCGGAGCCTTGGGTGCCTCCTCCATAATGTGGGGGTGCTGATAGCACTTGACCATGTGGTATTTCTATGATTATTTCTGTGAGTCACCCCCGTGGGTCATGCCTGGCAATATGCAGGTGTTCCGTAGGCTTCCTGTCATCCATCTTTGCAGTCCTACATCTTCATCATCCCCACCATGGCTCCAGGAGAGAAATCTAGGCAGTCCCGGATTCTAGCCTCTTCTTTTTGAGGCCGGAGATCCCTGTTCTGTTATATCCCTGCTTGGTGTATAGATTGAGAAACTGAGGCCTCAGGTCTCCTCGCAAAGCAGGTTGTGGTTCTTTGGTTTGTCCCTATCAGGGCAGAGAAGATGAGGGGCGTGGGCTCTGAGTTGACCATATCCTGGTCAACTTGGAGGGAGCACCCGGAAGCCTTCCTACATGTCATGGTGAGGCCCTAGTGGGTCTTTGGGAAGGGAGTGTGCCATCAGGAGAGACTTTTTTGCCAGCCCTCTTCCTGCGAGGACAAGCTGGCCTTTGCACACGACTTCCTCCAGCATCCTCACTCCATGCCTTGTGTCTGCCCTTTCGCCTCAGCTGTTGGAGTGGATCCGCCGCACCATCCCCTGGCTGGAGAACCGGGTGCCCGAGAACACCATGCATGCCATGCAGCAGAAGCTCGAGGACTTCCGAGACTACCGGCGCCTGCACAAGCCGCCTAAGGTGCAGGAGAAGTGCCAGCTGGAGATCAACTTCAACACGCTGCAGACCAAGCTGCGCCTCAGCAACCGGCCCGCCTTCATGCCTTCCGAGGGCAGGATGGTCTCGGTGAGTGCCAGGGGCAAGTCTGGGGCCTGCCTGGCCACCTCCATCCCCCCCGCTGCTTGGAGGTGGGTTTTCTTCTACCTACATGCCATGTTCCACGTTTCTTTGACTTTGTCACCCAGGCTTGAGCTCAGGTGCAAGAGGGGATAGCCACCTTCTCCCCTGACTGCTCTGGGTCAGGCTTGCTCTTCTCAACCCCTGAGCGTTCCAAACTTCCCCTGCCCCTTAAAAAAATAGTGTTTTAAACAGGATGTCTGGTCATACTGAACCAAGCAATAATGTTAATTTTTAATTTTATATAACCTTACATACTTTCAAAATAAAATAACAACCGCAAAAACAAAGCGAAACTTTGGTTATCTTAAATAACTAATTTTTGTAGAGTATTTCTAATATACAAATACGTAAAATACTAAAAAGTAGAAGTTATTTATAATCTTACTACCTGCTATCGATTTTGTTTTAAATTGAAAAGATCCTTTTATTCTTTTATTTCTTTTTTTGTGACTCTAGGCCTTGAATCTAGGTCCTCATGCGTGTTAGGCAAGTGCTCTGATATAGGACCACATCCCCAGTCCCCTTTTTATTTTTTTTCTGTGAGATAACTCATCCTGGGTGTCAACTCATCCAGGCTGGCCTAGGAGTCAACCATGAAGGCCTTGAACTTGAGATTCTGCCTTGACGTTCTAAGTAGCTAGGATTACAGGCCTATGCTGCCAAGTCCAGTTTTAATCTTTCTATAAAAATATAATTTTAAGTGACTCTTAAAGCGTGTTTTATATAATAAGATTCTTTCAAACAGAAACACCTATAACAAGTTGGGTGTGAATCAAGTCTATAATCCCAGCTCTTGGAACTGAGGCAGGAGGATCACAGGAAGTATAGCTAGGCCCTATCTAGAAAATAGAGACAAAACCCTAATATTGCAATCAATTTTCTGTGTTATGGGTGCTCTTCCATTATGTCCCCTTTATCATTTTGTCCTTCATTCCCCTTTATCCTGTCTCCAGGACTTTATGGGCCAGGAGAATGCAGGACAAATTCATCAAGGCAGAACCTTTTATCCTTTCAAACAAAGCGTAACACAACAAAAACAAAAACAGATATATTGGGCAGGACCAGAGAGGGTCAGGCCAAGTGGGGGGAGGCAGGAACAAGGTGATCTTGAAGGGAGAAAGCAGGCCTGTGGTGTCATGCAGGAAGTTTGGAGCACCAGTTCTTTAAAGTTCAGGGCTTAATCAGATGCTCTTGGGTTGTCAGAGTCACTGTTAGCTAACAGATACTCCTGAGAGCTGAAGGAAGTGCCTCTGATGTGGGGCAGACGGCCAGGAGGATGGCCCTCAGACTGGTCCTACTCTAGTTCTTCCAACTGGGTGCCTATGCTAACAGTCGGGTGCCTTGTATAAAGGGCGTGTGTACTTCTTTCTGCTCAGGATCATGGCTGATTCCCTCACCCGAGCTACTATCCAGAGCCCAAAGGCCAGCATCTGGGAGTCTTGGCCTATTAGAAGTGTATATCGTGGAGGCTGTACTGTCAGCTTGCTTTATTCTTACTTGGTTTGGCCCCCTGGCTTGATCCTGGACCTCTGAGACTGGCTAGGGTTTGTTTGGAAGCTAGTCCGTGAAGGGGAGGGCGCCATCGCTGGAGGTGGGCTCAAGCTCCACTCCCTCTCCAAGAGGCAGGGTATAGTCCGAATAGGCGCTGGAAGAGTGAGACGAGATGTTTGGCTGCAATGTGTGTGTCGGCCAAAGATCCGAAGCATCTCTGCCTGGAAGGCTGCAGCCCCTCCAGGTTCTCTGAACCCGTGTCTCCCATCTCTGCAGGACATCAACAATGCCTGGGGTTGCCTGGAGCAGGCAGAGAAGGGCTATGAGGAGTGGCTGCTGAATGAGATCCGGAGGCTGGAGAGGTTGGATCACCTGGCAGAGAAGTTCCGGCAGAAAGCCTCCATCCACGAGGCCTGGACCGATGGTGAGCCAGAGCCAGCTCCCGCCTCCCCGCCCGGTTTCTGCTTTCCGACTCCCACCCATCTACCAGCTACAGCTCTTTTCTTTTGCTCTCATTGGTGTATTCTTGTTTGTCTCTGAATAGTTCTCTGGCATCGGGCAGGTTCATTCACCCCTGGGTAGCTTCGGTTTCTGTGTTTGCCGAGTAGGAACCATAGAACCAACTCCTCGGTGTGTGAGAGCTAAGTGGCCGAGGGCACGGGCGTGCTGCGGAGAATTATGGACGGCAGTTTGGGGAAAGTGCTACTTCTTCCTTGTTCTGCATCGCCATCATTGTTCTTTCCCAAGTCCTTCAGTGTGTGGCTGTCAGTCCTGGCATTGTCCCTGAGAAGCGGTGTCTATTTGTCTGTTTCTAGATTTCTGAAATGTGGATGTTGAGGTCCCACTGTGTTGTTTCCTAGGCTGGTGGCTAGCGTCTGCTTATGGACCGCAATACAAAGACGCTAACAGTCGTCTGTGAGATGGTTTTTTTCCCTTAGAAACTGGCTTGGGTTAGAGTAAGGACTGGCTCCTGCCCATTTTCTTGCACTCTGCTGGCCACTGTGGCTAGAGCTCCTGAGGCAGAGCCACTGGCCCCTGGTGCCTAAGATCTCCTTATTCAGCCCTGGTTCATGTTCTTCTGGCCTCAGGTTGGAAGTGAATAGGGAGGACCATATTCTGTAGCCACCTGGGAGTGGCCTGGCTTGGTAGGAAAACACCCAGCGAAGTGGGTGGGTTTAAGATTCCATATAAGTGCACGTGCAGGTACAGAGTGAAGGGGATTGGTGGAGATGGCTCTGACCACCCACTGGTATTTATTTTTATTTTTGTTTTGTTTTGAAATAGGAGTTCATCATGTAGCCTTGGCTGACTTAGAACTCACAATATAGACCAGGCTGGCCTGGAACTAAGAGATCCACCTGCCTCTGCCTCCCTAGTGCTGGGGTTAAAGGCATATGCCACCACACCCAACTAGAATTCCATTTCTTGAGACTAAGGAATTAACCCTAAACATGGAAGACATTGTGTGCACAGGGTTATCTGTGGGAAATCTGGCACAGTACAGGCTGGGGTGGGGTGGGATCCAGGGCCCCACAGAGCAATGAGAAGCTCTGTTGGAGAAATCTGGCCAAGAAATTATCCATATCCATGGGTTCTGTGTCTCTGGATTCAACCAACTTTGAAGCAAAATGTTAAGAACAAAAAGGAATTATGTCTATGCTGAGCTCATACGGACTGTTTTCTTGGCATAATTCCCTGAAGACTATGGATGAACAGCTATCTACATAGATAGTGTTTATACTGTAAGCAACCTGAGTGGTTTAAAGTATATAGGAGAATATGTGAGAACACACACACACACACACACACACACACACACGCACGCACGCACGCACGCACACACGCACACACACACACACACACTCTCACTGTGTCATCTTATATAAGAGACCTGAGCATCCTGGGATTTAGGTATTCTTAGAGGGTCCTGAAATGAATCTCCTGCAGATCTTGAAGGACCGCTATACCCAGGAAGACCCAGAGGTCCAAGTAGAAATTCTCATAGTGTGTGCTGCTAAATATTTTTAAAGCAAGCCAGGCGGTGGTGGTGCACACCTTTAATTCCAGCACTTGGGAGGCAGAGCCAGGTGGATCTTTGTGAGTTCAAGGCCAGCCTGGTCTACAGGGGGAGTTCCAGGACAGGCACCAAAGCTACACAGAGAAACCCTGTCTCGAAAAACCAAAAAAAATAAATAAATAAATAAAATTAAAGCAGAAAACATTTATATAGGAATAGATAAACACATTTATTTGTAAATTCAATCTAAACTTACTGTGTTGTGATTTTAAAGGGAAAAAAAACAAAACAAAAGAACCAACCCAATACCAGAGATAAAGAAATGCTTTACTACTGGACATATCTCTTAGCCTCACAGCCTAGCCTTTATGGACCAAGAAGGTATGCCATCCTGTGATGGCCCAGGCAGAGAATGTTCGTGTACACAAGGCTAAGTTTGCCCGTCCAGAGAGGGTCCTTCTTCAGGCAACTTGGAAGCTTTTTAGGGAGGTCATTTCTCATCCTTGCCTTCCTCCTTTAAGGGCAAGGCCAAACACACAAGCGCTGTCCTTGCCCTGGACTGAGGACATTACTGACAGGCCGAGAAGGCTCTAGTCACCAGTGGATGTGAGCAGCAGAGGCCACAGGTTCACTGACTGTGCTGAGACTATCTGGGAAGGGGATCCCTATAGGGCTTTCATGACTTAGCCATAGTAACTAGAGAGATTCTAAGATTCAAAAGGACCTATGAGGTGCTCCCCCGGCTCTCCCGTTATTCCATAGAACGTATATGGCCGTGTTTCCTACTGTTAGGAAGTGGATGTCTGGCCTCATGCATTTCTACATATTCCTGCATAACCTTGCTAGACAGTTAGTCTAAATGCCCTGGAAATGCTCCCTGGAGGGCAGTGGCCTTCCCAGTCTCTTCCCATACTTGGCTATTCTTGCTGCACGTCCACTCTCTTACGCTGTAGATTGGTGTACAGTGAGCACTTCCATGGGAAATGCCCAGACCAAACACACTTGCCTGGCTCTTGCTCAGCTATGTCCCATCCTCATCTCCCGCCTCCCTCACCCCAACCCCAGGCAAAGAAGCCATGCTGCGGCAGAAGGATTACGAGACAGCCACCTTGTCAGAGATCAAGGCTCTGCTCAAGAAACACGAGGCCTTTGAGAGTGACCTGGCTGCCCACCAGGACCGTGTGGAGCAGATCGCCGCCATCGCACAGGAGCTCAAGTAGGCCCCCTTTGATCTCCTTCCCTTTGGTACCCCAGTGTGAGGCCGAGGTCTGCTTTCTCAGCTGTTGTAGGTGATGGTGGGAAGTAAGGGGATAGACAGATGGCGGCGCTTGATGGGGGAAAGAGTTGTGCCCATGTGGTCAAGGAGGCAGTACAGAAGGCAAGGACTCTTCCTGGTGGGAGAGAGCCTGATCCATTCCATTCTTGTGCAAACATTTGGTCATCACTAATTACCAGGATAGGAGCAAGGGGTGCTCAAGCCCTGTTTTATTTGACTTTACCTTTAAATTATTATTATTTTTTTAGATTAACTTAAAAGTAATGGTATTTGTTACAACATTTTTGTACTGTTTTGTTTTGTTTTCTAAATTGTGTATGTGAGTGAGTGAGTGAGAGAGAGAGAGAGAGAGAGAGAGAGAGCGAGCGCACACAGGCATATGCATGCCATGGTGTGTACGTGGTGATGAGGGGACAACGTGAAAGAGTTGGTTCTTCCTCTGCTTTTACTGTGAGCTCCAGGAATTGAACTTCGGTCTTCAGGGTTGCACAAGTGCCTTCACCCACTGGCCCATCTTGCCAGCCCAGATTTTATTTTATTTTTTTATTTTTTGTTTTGTTTTGTTTTGTTTTCTCTTGAGACGGGATTCAGATTGTAGCCCAGACTGGCCTAGAATTCAGTGTGTGCCTCAGGTTAGCCTCAAACTTGCGGCAGTCCTCCTGTCTCAGTCCTCCTCCCAGGAGAATGCTAAGATCAGAGGCATGAGCCACCACGCCCATCTCCCAAGCCATAGTCCTTGGCTCTGAGCTTTTTCCTTGGGCCCCCGCCGCTTCCTGTCGTTGGTCATTAGAGTCACCACCCACTTGGTTTGTGGCAGGGACTGTTGGAAAGGAGCAGCCCCCTTTGGTCTCCTGCTCCCCGTTTCCTGAAAGCCAAAGAGGCGGGGAATGGGAGGGATGCTGGGAGGTGTGCCGAAGGGAGCCGCCCCGGCTCCCCCAGCAGCGCTATGCTCCTCACATCCCCGGGAGCAAGAATGACAGGCTCCCCATCCACCCCCCTCAACCTGTGGCGCTCATCACTTGACCGCTGTCTCTTCCCACTCTACAGTGAGCTGGACTATTATGACTCACCCAGTGTCAACGCTCGTTGCCAAAAGATCTGTGACCAGTGGGACAATCTTGGAGCCCTCACTCAGAAGCGGAGAGAAGCGTTAGAGGTGAGGACCCTGCGGTGCCATGTGTCTCCTCCTCCTCCTCCTTGGTTCTCTGCTTTTTAAGTTTCCATGACTCCCTGGACCATCCCCATCACTGGCCTAATGGGAAGACTCCCTTTGGCCGAGAATGTGTGAACTTGGCCTTGATGGAGATCCTGCTCCTGTCCCAGTGAACTTGTTAGTCCAGCTCCAGCCTTTGGAGGGTTGTCCTGTTCTGTAAACCAGACCCTCTTGGGACCAGGGCAAGTGATTCCAGTGTGAGGTGATCTGTCAGTTGACAACCAAGACCCAGAGCCACTCAGGAACTGGTTCTTCCTGCCTGATCTGGTCCAGTGCTCGGGCAGGGGTGGTAGTGGGGGGGGCTGGCCTTTGAGTGTGACTCTGCTAAACATTCCACCCCCCCTTGATACTCCCAGAGAACAGAGAAGCTGCTGGAGACCATTGACCAGCTCTACTTGGAGTATGCTAAGCGGGCTGCACCCTTCAACAACTGGATGGAGGGAGCCATGGAGGACCTTCAAGACACCTTCATTGTACATACCATTGAGGAGATCCAGGTGGGCATCCCAGAGAGGCTAGTCCTCTTTAGGATAAACTGAAGACCAATATCCCAAGGGTTCCATAGATTGAAAATGTTAGCATATAAGGTTTTGTGTGTGTGTGTGTGTGTGTGTGTTTTAAGATTGTTCTATTTTTCTGTTGTTTATATGGGTGTTTTGTCTGCATATATGTATGTGCACTGCTTAGATACAGTGCCCAGATGCCCCTGGAACTGGAGTTACAGATGTTTGTTGGCAGTCCTAAGTATGCTGGGAATGGAACCCTGGTCCTCTGCAAGAGCAGCAAGTGCTTTTAACTTTGAAGTCATCTCCCTAGCCTCCTACCCCCTTTTATTTGATTTATTTTTTTATTTTGTATACAGCATATATGACAGCAGGCCAGAAGAGGGCACCAGATCTCATTACAGATGGTTGTAGCCACCATGTGGTTGCTGGGAATTGAACTCAGGACCTCTGGAAGAGCAGTCAGTGCTCTTAACCTCTGAGCCATCTCTCCAGCCGGAAAGCTGTGTGGCTCTTTTTTTTTTTTTTTTTTAAAGATTTATTTATTCATTATGTATACAGAAGAGGGTGCCAGATCTCATTACAGATGGTTGTGAGCCACCATATGGGTGCTGGGAATTGAACTCAGGACCTCTGGAAGAGCAGTCGGTGCTCCTAACCTCTGAGCCATCTCTCCAGCCCCCTCTAACCCCTTTTAAAGATAGGGTCTCACTATGTACTCCTAGCTAGTCTGGAACTCACTATGTAGACCAGGCTGTCCTCAAACTCCCAGAGATCCGCCTGCCTCTGCCTCCTAAGTGCTGGGATTAAAGGCGTGTGCCACCACTCCCAGCCTAACACTTGAATTTTGACAATATATGTACAGAGTATAACATTCTAAAGATGAAGGGGTGCTATGACAAGGTTTCCTCCCATAGCCCTTTCTAGCCCCCTGCTCCCTTTTTTAGAGGTAAGTAGTATCATCAGTATGATCTTTGTATATATAGACAAATATGTGGGGATTTTGTTGTTGTTGTTGTTGTTTTAAGACAGGGTTTCTCTGTGTAGTCCTGGCTGTCCTGAAACTTGCTCTGTAGACCAGGCTGGCCTCAAACTCAAGAGATCCGCCTGCCTCTGCCTCCCGAGTGCTGGGATTAAAGGCATGTGCTACCGCCGCCCGGCAGACATGTATTTATTTATGTGTTCTTTGTACACACAAAAATGTAGACTTTATTATATACCAGATCCCAAATCTTGACTTTAACATTAATCGTGGGGCTCCCATTGGCTCCCATCTTAGATTAGAACGTTTGCAGGGGCTAGGGATATAGCTCAGTTGGTAGGGTGCTTGTCTAGCACCCTTGAAGCCCTTTGTTCAGTTCCCACCTCTGCATAAAATAGAGTATGTTTGATGCATGTCTTTAACCACAGCACTCCCAAGGTAGAGGAAGAAAAAAGGGTTTTGCAGGAAGCTGAAGGAGCTAGTATTAAAAGAGATACCTGGGGTGCGGGGCTTGCCCCACCCAGATCACTGATCTGGTGGTAGGATGTTGAGCACCCCAGAATGGTGGCTGCTAACTGTACCATCCCTCAGGATACAGCTGTAGCCTTCCTCTAGCCACCCTGCCTCGCTGGCTCTCTGCCATCAGAACTTGGTGTCTCCACGTCTTCAATAGGTGTAGGACTTGGCCTTCAGCGCCCTTCCACCTTTCATTCGGGACCTCTTGGGCTCTCGAATGCTTATCTTGTCTGAGGAGAGCACTGACTAATCCTGCCTTTGTCTATCCAGGGACTGACCACAGCCCATGAGCAGTTCAAGGCCACCCTCCCGGATGCTGACAAGGAGCGCCTGGCCATCCTGGGCATCCACAATGAAGTGTCCAAGATTGTCCAGACCTATCATGTCAACATGGCAGGCACCAACCCCTATACAACCATCACGCCTCAGGAGATCAATGGCAAATGGGACCATGTGAGTTGAAGGCTAATGGGCATAGACTGAGCCATTATACTTTTTTTTTGATTTTTCGAGACAGGGTTTCTCTGTGTAGTTTTGGTGCCTGTCCTGGATCTCACTCTATAGATCAGGCTGGCCTCGAACTCACAGATCCATCTGACTCTGCCTCCCGAGTGCTGGGATTAAAGGCGAGTGCCACCGCCGCCCGGCTATTATACATCTTTTAAGGGCAGGATTTTTATCTGTATCTCACTGGTTTTCTTTTATTAGTGAATGAATTTCTGGTCCAAGCTGACACCTTCACTCTTACTGCATTCTGACTTGACCCTTTCCCTCACACGGGGGGTGGCCCCCATTTCCTCACCTGGGAGTATGGAGATGTGTGGCTGGCCTACCTACAGAGTCCCACGGTTATTCTCACCCCAGGTACGGCAGCTGGTGCCCCGGAGGGACCAGGCACTAACAGAAGAGCATGCCCGCCAGCAGCACAATGAGAGGCTACGCAAGCAGTTTGGGGCCCAAGCCAATGTCATTGGGCCCTGGATCCAGACCAAGATGGAGGTAAATCTTGTCATGGGAAGCAGGCTGGGAATGTCTTAACCTCTTCCTGGCACCATTCCAGCCAGCCAAGTCACCTGGTTACTAGGAAGAACCATGGAGGACTGAGGTCTGAGCTCATGACTGTCCAATGGCAGGGGATGCCAATGGTTCGATCCCTGTGTCTTACTGGGGCAAAGTAGGACACTACTAAGGAACTACCTACGGAAGTTCCACAGGAAGAACAACTGAATGCCCGGGTGAGCTCAGTCCCTCTGGGTTGCCTTGTCTCCATTACCGCTCCCCCAGGCAGTGGGCTTGATCCTTTTTAGAAAGAGATCCGAGCCTCATATAACAAGTATAGAATATTTTGTGGGACGTGTGTGATGAGTGATCACTGAGCATCTTGAGCGGAGAGTCCATGCCAAGTTTATATGGGTGTGAGCGTGCGCACACACACACAAACACACACACACACACACACACACACACATATACACGCACGCACTCGTGCACACTTGTGCACACTTATGTACGTACACCCCCAAGACTCTACTTGTAAATACTCAGTAAATATTAACAGGACCGAACTGAATGAACACAAACCGCTTCTACTGAGAACCACTTACGTGAGTCAGCGGCTGGCGGAAGTGTACATTAGGCCTGGTTCATGGAGTCGGGTGGCTCCGTAGGGCTTGGCCAGCCATCCTAGAGGCGAAAGAGCAGGAACAAAAATAGCTGTAGAAGAGACACACCAGGTGAACTGAGAAATATGAGGGGTTCTGCTCAACGTGAGACAGTTGGGAGGTGGCTGCGGGCAAGGCTCTGGAAGGCGTTTAAATAGCAAACAAAGGAATGAGCACTCAGGTCAGCCATTGACCCTGCGTTCCAACCCTTTCCCCAGGCTAAGGTGGACGATATATCACCCGTGCCAAGGCTTAATATCGAACTACAGGATGCAGCTTCCTTACCAAGGAATGTCCATGCTAAATAACTTTTTATGTTCAGTGTTGCCAGTTCTAGCCTCTCTAGGGCTGGGATGCTAGCAGGTGACCATGGGGGACTAGACTAGTCCCTGCCACCTAAGTGCAGAGTGGGCTGGTCTGACGTTATCTCCTTCCTGATGCGCAGGAGATTGGAAGGATCTCCATTGAGATGCACGGCACCCTGGAGGACCAGCTCAGCCACCTGCGGCAGTATGAAAAGAGCATTGTCAACTATAAGCCAAAGATTGACCTGCTGGAGTGTGACCATCAGCTCATCCAGGAGGCGCTAATCTTCGACAACAAGCACACCAACTACACCATGGAGGTAAATAGGCTTGGTCCTGCTTCTCTGAGAGGAAGCTGCGGGTCTTCCTGTCCTCCACTTGGAGTATCATCTCCCAAGGAATCTGGGTGTAGGAGGAGGGATGCTCACTCTCTCTACCCCCAGACTCTGCACCTTCAATCCACAGCACCTTCTGGATGCCCCAGAGAACTTGCAGGTGTACACTGGTCCCTAGTTCCAGAATTCAATTCATTTGTTCTAGGGTGGAACTTAATGAATCTGAATTTTTTTTTGTTTTTTGATTTTTTTTTTTTTTCCGAGACAGGGTTTCTCTGTGTAGCTTTGGAGACTGTTGTAGAACTCTCTCTGTAGACCAGGCTGGCCTTGAACTCAGAGATCCGCCTGACTCTGCCTCCCGAGAGCTGGGATTAAAGGCGTGCACCACCACCGCCTGGTGAATCTCAATTTTTAACAAGCACTTCCCAGTGATTTTGATGCTAGTGGGCAGGTACCTGCTTTCTAAATGATGGTAGCTGTTCGTCCCTTCATGGTAGGATGTGTCCTGAGCTTTGCCTTGTTAAGCTGTTTCCTCATTGTTCAGATATCATAGAGTGTGCTTACACTGGCCGGAGTGTTACTTACTATACTATGTGATCACTGAGACCACCATGATGTATTTGGCTTGTCTTTGACCGGAAGGCCATTATGTGGTGCCAGCCATCTTGGTTTTTGTGGGGTAGGACCTGCTGGGAGGGGACCGCTCTGTTTTTTGTTCATTTTTTCCCACCACAAAATCTACCTTCCTTCAGTTCATTGGCAAATCTGGTTCTTGTTGCTCTTCCTTCCCCTTTTAGGCCCTCTGTCCTGGTGGAATGTGCTCTGTCCCTCCAGCTGGTCATACTGTGACTCCAGATAGATGTTGTCAAGCTAGCTGTTTTGGCCTTTAAAAATAATCTGTTTATTTTATCTTATGGATATGGGCATTTTGCCTGAGTGTGTGTCTGTGCACCATGTGTGTGCCTGGTGCCCAAGGAGGCCAGAGATGATATATTCTCTGGAACTAGAGTTATAGATTGTTGTGAGCCACCATATGGGGGCTGGCAATCAAATCTGGGTCTTCTAGAAGAACAACAAATGTTCTTAACCACTGAGCCATCTCTCTAGCCCCTACTTTGGGCCATTTTTGAGTTGGGAGGAGGAATAATTAGACAGCCTGGAGCCCGGGCCTGGTGTCCCTTTCTGACAAGCTCGTCACTTGTCCCTAGCACATCCGTGTGGGCTGGGAGCAGCTGCTCACCACCATTGCCAGGACCATCAATGAAGTGGAGAACCAGATCTTGACCCGGGATGCCAAAGGCATCAGCCAGGAGCAGATGAACGAGTTCCGGGCCTCCTTCAACCACTTCGACCGGGTGAGAGCCCTACTCCTTGCTCCCCTAGAGTGGCCCCCAACCCCCGACCCAGAGCCCTGGAGGGCACTGCCCAGGGCATGAGCCTGGTCCTTGGGTAGGTAAGGAGGAGAGAGAGGGAGGAACTGATAACAGCCTGTCCTGACTCAGTATACCCCATAGAGCCAGGCTTTCTGAGCTGGCCTTGGAAAGCCTGCCCTGCCCTGTCAGTTTTCACGGCATTCCTAAGGACAGTGCTACTGTGAGTGAGAGAGAATCTTTCACCCTTGTTCCTCTCCTGTGAGAAACCAACCTTTGGGAATGAGGCTGTCAGAGCCACAAGTAAAGTCCTGTGCCTATGGCTATGGGGACTGTCCTTACCTCTGCCTTGGGACAGAGGAGCAAAAAGAGACTGCCCATACTGAGGCTGCCTTTGGGACCTGCTCCTGGGGACATTAGAGTCCACCATCATGGCCTCTCACGCCAGCTTCAGGACAGGCTGCATTGTCAGTGGGCTGCACATTCCCGGTGCCCTGAGCTTGGGGACAGCCACAAGGGAGGCGAGGCATGAGGTCAGGTGCTGTCCACCACCCTGCCTGCGTCACTGCCCTCCAGGTACCTGGCGAGGTGGGGGGCGGGGTAGGGTTCCGGGAGACATCAGGTAACCCGGGGCACTTCTGGGAGCTTCTCACCCTTGTGGCTCATCATGTTACCCCTCCGGCCCTGCTTTCCCAAGCAGGACTATGTGTGCCAGGGACAGGGCCCCCTCTGGAACCTTGTCCGTGTGTCTAACTGTGTGCACTTTTATTTCCCCTCTCCCCCACCCCTTCCCCTCCACCCTCTCCACCCGCATGCCTTTGTCCCTGTGTCTCCCCACACACACCACCTCCCGCCCTGGGGCATGGCCCACCCCCACCCCCCACCCGTACCCCCTCACGGCCTCCTCCTCTTCCCTGGCACCGCATGGCTCGCTGCCTGGCGCACCACGGCCCCAGGATCACTCCGGCACGCTGGGTCCTGAAGAGTTCAAAGCCTGCCTCATCAGCTTGGGTTATGATATTGGCAACGACCCCCAGGTACTTGCCTCCTGCATGGAGCACGCTCAAGGGTAGCCTCTGGGGCGAGAAATAACGCATTTCTCCTTTTTCTCTTCTCTCTCTGTCTGACTCTCTCTGTCTCCTTTCCTGTGGGCCATGGGGCTCGTCCTCTTTGGCTATCCCTGCCTGTCCCCTGTCGGGTTCCTCTGACTTCTGTCCTCTGCCCGCGGTTACCTTTCCTGGGAACCTGCCTGGGTATCCACCTCTTCTCCCTCATCACGTCTCATCTATGGACTGACTGGACTGCTGCATTTCTTTTCTCTGACCTCCTTCGACGTGTTCCTCCTCCATTCTGCGGCTCTTCTGAATCTTCACCATAAACTCCGCCCTTCCTTTCTGCTGTCTTCCTGGCCTCTGGCTGGCCCTTCCTCCTCCCACCTGTCTGTCCGTCCTGTGTCTCGGTGCCACTGCCCCACAGAAGAAGACGGGCATGATGGACACAGATGATTTCCGCGCCTGCCTTATCTCCATGGGTTACAACATGGTAACGTAAACCCCATCCTCTACCTGCCAGGCTTTCTGTTGCCCTGGCGGGGAGGCAGCCACCTAACCGGAGAAGCTAAGTCTTAGTAATGGTGGACTTGAGGCCCTTAGGTTAGCACTGCCCTCCCCAGGGGAGCCCCTTGTCCCCATCCTTGGGGAAGATGGCACCTAAAAACCAGACGACCCATGGGGCCAGGGTGTGGCTGAGAGGCTTGCCCTTCTCATCTTGGTCTCTGCACTAGCTCATCTTATGATACTTACTTTGGAGAAAGGGCTTTTCATTCCCATGGTGGACACCAACTGTGGATGGCCAACCCCAAAGCATATAGGAATGATAACTCTGCTTTGTCCTACGTGAGACATGGAGGTATATATTTCTGCCCTGATAACAGCCCCCATCCAGGCCAGCCACCATTCAGTGGTTGGCCCAGGCCTCTCTCTAGTGTGTCCTCACTTCATCCAGCTTTCTGAGCAGGACAGGACACTTAGCTGGATAGACAGGTGGTTCCTGCCTATTGAGCCAAATATAAAACCCATGTGATGTCCAGTAAGGTTAAGGGCTTGGCCAGATGTGTACTCAGTAAGTCCCACTTGGCCATCAACAGTTTGTAGCCCTATCTGAAGTAAAGGAAGCCCCACATAGTAGTTGTAAGAGTTAAATAAAGTGATCATGAGTACTGTGCACATGACTGGCGCTTAGGAAATATGGAGTGATAGGGAAACAGCAAATTCTTTTTTTTTTTTTTTTTTGGGTTTTTAGTTTTGGTTTCTCTGTGTATTTTTGCGCCTTTCCTGGAACTCGCTTTGTAGATCAGGCTGGCCTCGAACTCACAGAGATCCGCCTGCCTCTGCTTCCGGAGTGCTGAGATTAAAGGCGTGCGCCACCACTTCCCGGCAGGAAACAGCAAATTCTTGAGCCAGACTGTCTGAGTTCTAATCCTAGCTTCCTACTTATTAGTTGTGTGACCTTGGGCAAGTCACTTAGCCTGTCTTGGCCTCAGGTTTCCATACAGTGGAAATACTATGATTTTATTTAGCTGTGGTGATGATAAAATGAATTATAACATATAAAACATTTAGAACGAATAGTAACTGGCATGTAGTGCATGCTATATAGGTGTTATCCTTGCTAATGTTATTGTCATCATAATCAATACCACCATTGTTTTCTGTAAAGGGAACTCGGGGATCTGTAGGGGGTGGGAAGTCCTGAGTCTCCAACTATTAAGTCACTGTCACACCCTTGGGGCAACCCAAGCCAGATCAGAGGCTGTTGTGCCCTCCATAGGCTACTCAGGGCTCGAGGTCTACCTGAGATACTCTAGTAGGCCATTAGCTGACAGGTGTGGGTTGGCTGTTTCCTCCAGGGAGAGGCAGAATTTGCCCGCATCATGAGCATTGTAGACCCCAACCGCTTGGGGGTAGTGACGTTCCAGGCCTTCATCGACTTCATGTCCCGAGAGACAGCTGATACAGACACAGCAGATCAAGTCATGGCTTCCTTCAAGATCCTGGCTGGAGATAAGGTGGGTCTCTCGTGGCTCAGGCACTGTCTCGACTCTGGTCTGTCGGGCACACGGCTGGGATATGAGCACCTTGGTCATTCCTCCTAGGGTCCCATGGGGCCTTATTGCTATGCCTCTCCGCCTGATCTGTAATGCCTTGGGCTCAGCTAAGTTGTTGGGACATGGTGTTGGCTTAGGAGAGCCATCGCAAGGAACCCTGCAAGTCACCAAAAACCACTGTGTTGAGTGGAGGAGGCAGGTGCTTCGGAATGTGTAGTTGGAGGAGTCAAACCACCTTGTAGGATCCAGAAGCTGTCTAGTCGAAATGACTAATTTTGTAGAGGAAGAAAACAGTCCAGAAAGGGGAAGTGGTCTCCTGACTTTTGGAGTGAACAGAGAGCAGCCCCACTCTTCCTCACACTGGGGCCCACAGGGACTCATAGTTGTAGCACTTAGAGCTGTAAAGTCTTTGGTAAGTCCTAGGGCAGTGGTTCTCAGCCTTCCTAATGCTGCGACCCTTTAATACAGTTCCCAGTGTTGTGGTGACCCCTCCAACCATAAAATTATTTTCATTGCTACTTCATAACTGAAATTTTGCTACTGTTAATATATCGCAATGTAAATATCTGATATGCAGGATATCTAGTATGTGACCTCTGTGAACGGGTCATTCAGCCCCACAGGGTTCACGACATATGGGTTGAGATCACATGGGTTGAGAGCTGCCATCCTAGACCCTTCAACTCCTATGTGTGCATGAAGGTATCAGATCCAGTGGAACTGGAGTTACAGACAGCTGTGAGCTGCCATGTAGGTGCTGGGAATTGAACTCGTGTCCTCTGGAAGAACAGCCAGTGCTCCTAACCACTAAGCCATCTCTCCAGCCCCCCCTTCAACTCCTATAAACAGCAGATTCCAAGTTGATTTATCGGGTGGGGAAGGAAAGGAAATTCAGAGGCCCAGGCTGGGAGCTGGCTGAGGTGTGTGGCAAGGCCCACTTGCAGACTGGTTAAGAGAGCTGTGTGTAGCTGTGATTCCTAAACTGGACATTCATTTTACTCTGTGGGACACTCCTTAAGTTTTGATACTGGTGGAGGTCTTTAAAGAGCCAGTTGAGTGGCTATGGAGGGCTCCTAGGAAGTTATGTTCTGCCGGAGAACCTTTGAAACCGAGCCAGCACATGGTTACTATAAACCAGTAGGATGAATGAGAAGAATCTGGGTGGAATTAATTTGGAAAGAAGTTGAAGTGGATACTAAAATGGAAAACATGAATTGGCGGTGGTGGTGGCGGTGGTGGTGGCGGCGGCGGCGGCGCACGCCTTTAATCCCAGCACTTGGGAGGCAGAGCCAGGCGGATCTCTGCGAGTTCGAGGCCAGCCTGGGCTACCAAGTGAGTTCCAGGAAAGGCACAAAGCTACACAGAGAAACCCTGTCTCGAAAAACCAAAAAAAAAATAAAAAAATAAAAAATTATATATACGGGGTTGGGGATTTAGCTCAGTGGTAGAGCGCTTGCCTAGCAAGTGCAAGGCCCTGAGTTTGGTCCTCAGCTCCTGGGGGGGGGGGGGGGGGGGATGATGATGATGATGATGATGATGATGATATATGTGTGTGTGTGTCTATGATATGTAATATATAAATACATCATATGCACTTAAATATATATGTACATACACACAGATGTCTGTGTTATATGTACCCATGCATGTGTTGTATGGATCAAGGAGACCTAGGAGGGAGAAAACAGGTACCTAACATTGTTGGCAAGTTTGCGACCTAGGAATTGCGGCACTGCCGCGTTGCTTTCCGGCCCGCTGCCAAGCTTTGTGGCCCTGACCATGCTCTCTCTGCAGAATTACATCACGGTGGACGAGCTGCGCCGCGAGCTGCCCCCTGACCAGGCCGAATACTGCATCGCGAGAATGGCCCCCTACGCAGGCCCCGACTCTGTGCCCGGTGCTCTAGACTACATGTCCTTCTCCACCGCGCTGTACGGCGAGAGTGACCTCTAACCGGCCCCCGCCCCCCGCCCCCCTTGGCCCTCTGCGCGTGCGCCCCGCCCGCTGCTCCACCTCCTCCTCCTCCGCCCAGTCCGGCTCCTCCTCCGCCCAGTCCGGCTGTCCGGGTTTGGTTTCAGCTCAGCCACCAGGGAACTAGCTGCAACCCGGCCGCACCAAGCCTCCCTGCCCGCGAAGTGACAGTTTACAAAATTATTTTCTGCAAAAAAGGAAAAAAAAAAAGTTACATTAAAAAAAAAAAGTTAAAAAAAACCAAAAAACTACATATTTTATTATAGAAAAAAAAAGTATTTTTTTCTCCACCAGTCTTAAATGGAAAAGAGGAAAAATTAACTATTTGCACCGAAATGTTTTTGTTGTGACATAGGAAAATAACCAAGCACAAAGTTATATGCCATTCTTTTTACTGACTTCTTTTTCCTTCTACCTGTTCCGTCTGCTGTATTCATTTCTCTAATCTCATGTCCACCTGGGGAGTGGGGTAGGTGGGTATTCTTGTCAAAGGCACAGTGGTGCATGTGTGTTTGCTAGCTCACTTGTCCATGAGAATATTTTATGATATTAAAGAAAATCTTTTGAAATGGCTGCTTTTCAAAGAAGATAATTCATGGCTTCTCATTTTTAAGTCTCCTCAAAAGTGTGGCTGGCCAGTTTTATGAATGCAGACTTTAAAAAAAAATTTTTTTTTGAATGTTGCCTGTTCAAGATAGGGCAGACTTGGAGATTATGATGTTGCTTGGCACAGACTGTATTAAAACAACACTCCCGTGACACCACTTCGTTTTGCTCCTTTTACCGACTTCCAGAAGTGAAGGTGGGGTGTGTCAAGAATGGTGTGGGATACCTGTACCCACCCACCTCTAGAGTGTGAGTCTGGTATGTCAATCTTATTTACTTTGGAAAGGGAAAGATGGTTTCCTCAATGTACTGGAAGTTGAAAGGTCATGAATGCATAAGGGGATCCCCCTGATGGCAAGTGCCACTGTTCTTGGTTCTCTGTGGCATCTGTGGCTTCTGCATGTCCCCTAGCCATTTTGTTTTTGCTACAGAGGACAGTTTGGATTGTGTCAGGGTTGTGTTCCCCTTTTCATACTCTAAATGTCACATAGAGGGCTGGGGCTGTAGCTTGGTGGCAAGGTATGTGATGAGCATACACTAATCCCTAGAACCCCAAAATGTACCACAGATAACAGCTGTTGAGCCTCACAGGGAGCTCATTTACACACACACACACACACACACACACACACACACACACACACACGTATCTAAGACGATATGATGATAAGCTCCAACTTAACATCTAAGTATAATGGGGGAATCTATGTTTTCAGAAGCCCTACCCTCTTTCTCCATGTCTTTGAGGCTTCTACTCAAAGTACAGAGTGGTGAATATGATCATGTTTAGGATAATTTAGTAAATTAAGCTGTGTAGATGTGTTTGGGAGTTGGGCCTGGAGTCAGTTTTAAAATCCATAGCTGTGCCTCCTAAAAATAGTGAACGGGCGATCTGCCATTCCCTCATCTATTAAGTGGTGCTGTTATAAATGTGGTAGTTAGAGAGCGGAGGAGACTAGTATGTTTGCATGTTGGCTGTGGTCGATCTAATTTTCGCTTTAAGGAGTCCGTTGAGTTGGAAGAATCACTTGAAAGCAAGCCAGTGGGCACAGTGAGTGGCCCAGTGGGTAGAGTCCCCTGCTGCCGAGCCTGAGTTCGATCCCTGGACCCACATGATGGAGAAAATCAACTCTCAAAAGCTGTCCTCTGACACATGGATGTGAGTACATGTACTTGCATGTGCTAAGTAAATAAATGTAAATTTTGTTTTGTTTTAAACCAGACGATCCTTAACATGGTGTGTCCCCTCAGTTAAGGGGACTAAAGCCAAGTCAAAACTTCCTGGGCTGAGCTAGAGAAGTCTATTGTAGGGATCGATTCAGGGGGCATTCTTGCGCACTCAGCCTGGGTTTGCCATTGAATGGTATACTCAATGAGTGTATCTATGTAGAGAAAGCCATATAGCTGGTCCTGGTTTCAAAATCTTGAGAGGGCAGACTTACTGGTTCTTAGCTATTTATATGCAAATTAGCTAATGATAAATTTAGGTGTTCAGAGGAAGAAATCATTCCAACACAAAGTTTTTCAGACCCAGGAAACACAAATTTTGATGCTCCAGTTTCCAAAGGTGTGCTTAATCTGTGTCCTTAGCAGACCTTTTTTTTGCGGGGGGAGGAGGGCATTTGTCATGCATGTACCACAGTGAGTATGAGAAGGTCACAGGATGACAGAGTTGACTTCTTTCCTTCCATCATGTGGGTTCCAGGGATCAAACTCAGATTACCAAGCTTGGTGGCAAGCCCCTCGTAAGTGCTTAGTGTTAATAGTCACGCAAGTCGTTTGAACAAAAGTGTGCCCTCCAGATTACACCATAAATTAATTTTGAGTCTGTTGAGGATACAAATTTTAAACCTAGGTTTTCTTTCAATGCTGAGCATGTGTCCCAGGTCCTTATGTGGGTCAGGCTAGCACTCCACCACTGAGTTAATTTCTCCGGCCCTTAAAACAGGCTTTTAGGGTCCCTTATAGACATCTTGTGCTATTTAACCATTTGTTCGTTTTAGCAGATTTCGTCCCTCTCCCATAACAACCCCATTGGTGAAACTTCATTAAACTTCTTTGAACGTTTTAAACCATACTTAAATGTCTCCATGGTTCTCCCTCCCCGAGATCCTAAACTTCAGACTCTGATGTATTCACATTAAGCGGTGACATCCTGGCTCCGCACAAAACGGCTGAATTTGTTAGAAATGTAATGAATCAAGTTCCGTGACTTGTGCAGTCTAGTGTTGTTTTACTAACTGAATCCCTTACACTTCCAAAATTAAAGTCACATGCCTCACTTGGTTCCACATTTCAGACTGAAAACCACATGATGCATGCATGGCAGCCCCTTTTACTTGTGCATGAACTTTAACCCAGTTTGTCATGGGTGGGACAAATGAAACACCACCAAAGCTTCAACTGCTGCACCTGCTTACCCACCCAAAGTCCTGGACACTTGTTTCTGATTTTGAGTTTGTTATATGTCACATGACTTTAGGTTTTGTAAGCTGTCACTCAAGGTCATTCAAGGTGAACTCCGGCTCTTAATAGATGCTGTCTGCTCTGGCACCAGGTAGTCTAGCCCTGGCCTTCCATCTGACCTGTATCATTTGCCCATGAGCATCTTTTGTATTTTATCCTTGCCCATATGGGGTCACTATGCCAGCTTACTCTAAATGCCAGGTGGACGGAATTCCCTACCGTCACCCGGCTGACAGCTAGTTCTCTTTAGCATCTCTTTCCTGCCTCTGTAGATGGCACATTTTAACTTTTCATCTTTATCCATCTTAGACCCCACCTCTCTGGAGACTGTTGACAGCCCCCATGAGGCCAGTCTGTGAAAATGGCACCTCTCTGACTCCCCACACCTTAGCAAACCCTAATGACTGTTCTGAGCACCCAGCCCGACTCAGTGCTGTGCCTGTCGCTAGACCGTCTCTAAGCTTTCCTGTGCACACAAACTCGGCGCCCGAGGAATGCAGTCACTTGGCTAGTAAGTACCAAGTGTGTTAGCCAGCTTTCTGTCATTGGGGTGAGATACACACAGAGTAATCGCTTTAGAAGAGAGAGATTTGACCCTCATTGGCTTTCATTCTGGACTCACTCCTGTTGCCTCTGGGTCTGTAGCTAAGCAGCACATCACAGTGGGGAGCACATGCTGAAGGATGTCTGCTTGCTGCAGCCAGGCAACAGAGACTTCCTTCTTCAAAGCCCCGCTTCCTAAGAGTCCTGTAATTCCTCACAGTGCCCCAGGCTATACCAGGGCTGTCAGTAATACACGGCCTTTGGGGGACATCTCTGGTCTAAAAAAGTCTCATATGAACACAACTGTCAACACAAGGGGACCCTTTGTCAATAACATGGACACTATAGCTAGCCAGCTCAAAGATACATGGTAGGCTTCAGGATGTCAGGGAATGCAGGAGCTAGAAGGTAGACTCCAGGGGGGACCAGCCACAGGATCTGGAAAGCCCATGGCAACTGAGGTCCTGCTTTCTCTGGCATATCGTGGCCCGTCCCATCTTGTGGGTGTCCCTCCTCGCCTTGCGGCCCCAGTTTTTGTGTTCGTGACTCCCTGGGGGGCAGAGGCCCACCCCACAGTGTCCAGGGTGTACACAGCAGCTGGTGGCCAATCCCAGATGTGAAATGCCCATCAGTAAGGATGCTGGGGACTGTTGCTCATGGGTGAGGTAGAGTGTCATCCTCTCGGCCACCCTCGAAGGGGACCTTGTCAGAGCTATTTCAGTTCATCCGTTTCCCATTTGGCAGCCCTGAAATTGAGTCTCACCAAATGCCTTCTGTAAGTCCACGCAGCACTGCCAAAGCTTGCAGCGGGGCTCCCCAGAAAGAATAGGGTCCCAGACAGCCTGGTGACTGTCACACACAGCCGCTCTTGAAAAAAAGGTATGTGAGCCACAAGCGCTTCAAGACTGACGAGGCTGGGCTCTGAGCTTGATGAGAGGGTAACACATTTAGCTCATAAAAATACTGAAGTAGGTCAAAATGAGGCCTGCTGATGAGCACCATGTATACATAGGTGAATACATGAATAAAACTAAATATGGAAGTATTGTGTTGCAGTTTAGCTGATTACACCTTATTTTTGTCTCCTGAGACAGGGTCTCATGTGACCCAGACTGGCCTTGAATTTGCTAACAGCTTGGGGGAGTTGCTCCTGACCTCTACAGGAGATTTTCCTCATAAATAAAAAATGAAATAAAAAAAAAGAATAAAAAAAACCTAATACCAATTTTGTTTTTGTTTTTCGAGACAGGGTTTCTCTGTGTAGCTTTGCGCCTTTCCTGGATCTCACTCTGTAGACCAGGCTGGCCTCGAACTCACAAAGATCTGCCTGGCTCTGCCTCCCGAGTGCTGGGATTAAAGGTGTGCACCACCACTGCCCGGCCCTAATACCAATTTTAAGAAAGATCTATAATTCCAGCACTTAGGAGGCGGAGGCAGCCTGGTCTTCAAAGACCAGCCTGGTCTACACAGCCAGTTCCAGGCTAGCCAGAGCTGCATACTGAGACCCTGTATTTAAAAACAACAACAACAAATTAACAAGATATCCACAATGGCGGTATAGAACAGTGGTTCTCAACCTTCCTAGTGCTGTAACTTTGCGACTGTTATGAATTGTAATATAAGTATCTGATATGCAGGATATCTGATATGCGACCCCTGTGAAAGGGTCGTTCAGCCCCAAAAGGGTTGTGACCTATGGGTTGAGAACCACCAGTATAGAACATTCTTTTTTAAGAAATTTATTTCCTTTTGTGTGTGTGTGTGTGTGTGTGTGTGTGTGTGTGTAAGCCAGAAGAGGGTGTTGTTAACTCCCTGGACCTGGAGTTGCAGGTAGTCGGGAGCCACCATGTGGGTGCCGAGAAGTGCCCCAGCTCTTCTGCAAGAGCCGCGAATGTTCTTAACTGCTGAGCCATCTCTCCAGCCCCTAGAACTTTTTTTTTAACCACAAATTACTTTCAACAATTTATTAAACACTTTGCTTTTTTGAGATAGAGTCTCCTGCAGCACAGGCTATCCTCAAATTTACTCTGAGGATGGCCTTGATCTCCTGATCCTCCTGCCTCTGTGTCCCAAATGCTAGGGTTACAGCATATGCTACCACACCTGCCTTAATACACACTTTCTCATTATCCCTTCCTGGCAACTTTCATGTCCAATCGTACCATCCTAATTAGAAGTCCCCTCAAGTCCTACTTTTCCAACAACGTGAGAGGTTTTCAAGCTAATACGTGGGGGGCTGACTTCTGAAAGTAATTTTAAAAGATGATTTGTGATAGATGTGGTAGGACACACTTGTAGTTCCACTACTCAGGAGGCAGAAGCAGGAGGATTGCCAGTTTGAGGCCAGCCTGGGCTACATAGCAAGGGATCATTTCAAAAGCCCGATTCCTAACCCGCACCCCGAAGGCTTGGAAGACTTATAAATGGAGTGTGTGTGTGTGTGTGTGTGTGTGTATATATATATATGACTTATGTAGGAAGCCAATAAGGTGGCACATACCAGTAGTCCCAGTTACTCAGAGGCTGAGATGGGAGGGTCATAAGTTCAAGACACGACAAAGGACACTGGCAGAGCCCCAGCTCAGGAAACAGGTAGCATAAAGGAGCCCCCAGGCTCAGCTTAGCTCTGTAGAAAGGCTGCTGCATCACTGGTTTTTGCCTGAGAGGAAAGGGTTGGATGCCAGCCTCTTATTTATTCATTTTTATTTTTATTGGTGTTTTACCTGTATGTATGTCTGTGTGAGGGTGTTGGATCCTGGACTTAGAGACAGTTGTGATCTGCCATGTGGTTGCTGGGGATTGAACCCTGGTCCTCTGGAAGAGCAGTCTGTGCTCTTAACCTCTGAGCCATCTCTCCAACCCCTGGATACCAACTTCTATGGAAGAAACAGTGCAAAGATGTCTCAGCTCTTGCCAAAATTCAATCCTCATCTCAAATCCCAGAGGGAACAGGGGGACAGAGCAGTCAATGGCTCATCCCTCTAGAGACCTAAGTGGCTAAGTGAGCATGCTCAGCTGATCACAACTTATCTGGGTGGTCGTCTTGGTCAACACACTCCCTGGTGATTTGGACTCATGAAACCCACAGTCGTGATAAAGCCAGTATGGCAAATGAGAGAATTAGAGTTTAAAAAGCTCTTGGGCGGTAGTGATGGCAGAAACTTCATATTTCATAGGGATAAATGTTAAGCCCTGGAACTTGGTAAAACAGTGGCAAAGCCAAAACCAGCCCTTCAAAATGAGATGTGGAAGGACCATGTGGAGAACCGTCCAACAGGTGTCTGAATTTGATGAGTCCACAGTGTGCTGAAGCAGCTTCAATGGGCCCAGCCTGGAACTTAGGAGTTCCTGGTGTCACCATCTCTGCACCCCACCGTGTCTGCACAAGCCCCTTCCTGACTCAAGCTAGCTTATATGATTTCAAATACTCCTACCCCAAAGGCCCACCCGATGCCACAGGAGCTGGGAGAAAGAAGTGGGACACATCCAGCCACACAAAAACCAGGGCTTGTGGTTAGTCTGGAACCTCTTTTGGGAATTAGAATGGAGGTCTCACATTGCCCATCCAGAATATTCTAGGCGGTCTAGGAGAACACCTGCCAGGTTCTACTGAAGGCAAGTTTACACTTGGTAAAGGGAGAGGAGAGGGGGGCAGCCATGGCTACAGAAAGAATGTGGTAGGAATACAGGAGGAAGGGTCAGAACGGCGCTTCTCAACCTTCCTCAGGCTGCACCCCTTTAATACAGTTCCCCATAAAATTATTTTCATTGCTACTTCATAACTGTAATTTTGCTTCTGTTACGAATCATAATGTAAATCTCTGTGTTTTCCGATGGTCTTAGATGATTCCCTGTAAAAGGGTCATGTGACAGGACCCACTCATTGAGAATCTCAGGGTTAGAGGCTTCCTTAGGCCTTGGTGACTGGCCAAATATGAACATGAAGGGGAAAGATGTCACTGTGTGAGAAGGCCTGAGAGTATAGCCTGGGCCTTCCTGTCGATGAGTGAGAACCTGGAGTGTGCTAGACAATGGCGAAGTTTGAAGCCAAAGCGGATGAGAGGATAGAAGGGTGCTAGCAAGAGTCTTTGGATTCTTATATGATCCGTATGAGATGATAAAATAGCTCATTAATGGCCCAACCCAGGGTCAGTTGTGAGTGTCACTCTGTAACTATTGGTTAGGACCCTTAGTGTAGGAGACATAAGATGCAGCCAAAGCTGGCAAAGCCAGGATCATTCCCTGGCTCAAATAACTGACGTGCCCAGGGGTAATGCCGGTTTCCCAAAATGCTCAGGAAGGAGTCAAGCCAACAGAGCAGGATCTAGAGTCTCTCTGGACCCCATTCTCAAATGCCTCTCCCTCTAAGGTGGCAAAATGGCGGCCTACCAGCTTCCCCAACTTTCCAATGGCTAACAAAGAGACACATTTGGGAAAGAGTGGTGTCCACTGTGGGTATGTAATATGGCACCCTCAAACAGAGCAAAGGCTTCTTGTAGACTCTGCCCCGTGCTTATCCTACAGTGGAAGCCCCACCCCAGCCACGTGGATTCAGTACTCTGCAAGCAACTGAAACCGTCTGTCTCCCTGACACTCACCCAAGCACTGGGCTTCTCCCAGTGCTTGGGTGAGATATGGATGCTGGTCAATAAGCACCACAGACACCCACGAGGATGGGGGATGAAGGGACTCCTGCCCTGGGTCAGAGGTTGTTGCTGGAGAAAAAGGGGAGCTGGAACCGGCTGGACAGTTAGCTGGGTTGTCTCCAGCTGCCATTATTACAACTTGGCCTCTACCTTTCACATTTGGTTTGCTCCCGCAAAATTCCACCTGCCATACACAAACTGCCCCTAGGGGCTTTTCCCTGGACCACAGAAGACCAGTCTGAGGACCAGCAGGCTCCTTCAGGGATGGAGCTATGAGTGCCTCAGTGTTCCTACATAGGAGACCAATGTGTCTCCTATGGTTTCACACCTTGTCCCCATTCACAGTCCAGTGCAGCTGTCCACTGTGGTGGGGAAAAATTCATAGCTCCCTCTTGCTGGCTCCTTTTCCATTCCTCCTCTCTTTCCACGTCTGCCACATAGATGTGATGTGGCGGATGCCATGTGGGCAGCCCAGATGAATACACTGACCGTTCTCAGGGTCCTACTTGGAGAGTAACTATCATTGGGAACCCCTATCTAGCCCAGGAGAGGGAACCCAGTCTTTCCAAGTGCTAGAACAGTTAGTCCCACGGGCCAGGAAGCCATTCCCTTAGCCACATTGAGTTGGGACACGTACAGTCTAGAAGGAGCTACCATCTCCCCTCAGGTGCCTCTATGTTTCTCCATGTATATCCCAGCTGGAAGGGTGGGAAACGGCAGTGTGCCAAGGGAGTAAGCAGGGATGTGTGTGTGTGTGTGTGTGTGTGTGTGTGTGTGTGTGTGTCTTGGTGTGAAGTTGTGTGGCATTGCAGGGACCAGAAAACTGTCACCAGGCACTTTTGGGAGACCCTAGACTTAGGAACAAAATTGTTACTTTATAATTCAAGGCAGTGGGGAAACCGGGTTTTTAAGCAAAGTATGTATAGGATGTTGTGTAGACTGCATTTTAGTAAGCTGTGTATAAAATTGTACGGGCTATAATTTATCTGAAGTTACAGCTACTCACAGAAGATTTCTTAGGGGAGCGTGCATGTAAGTGAAATGTCGAGGCAAAGCAAGAGACCCACGTCTGGTACGTTCCAGCCAGCTTCCCTTCACCTTCGCACAACTGGGGAAGGATGCTGTGTTAGAAGTGTTTTTGGATATGAGAAAGAGAACTGGTCGTGGTGGTACACAGCTTTAATTCCAGCACTGGGAAGACAGAGGGAGGTGGATCTTTTTTAAGTTCAAGGCCAGCCTGAACTACCTAGTGAATTCTGGGTCAGCCAGGACTACATAGCGAAACCCTGTCTAAAAATACAAAGAAATAAATAAGCTAGCAAATAAATAAGAGATAGGTAGATGCTGTCCTCTGGTGGCAAAATACAGAATTGCAGCATTTCATAGACGGAATGGGAAAGCCCAGCCATTCTACCTCCTTCGACAACTGTAACTCCTCGATGGGTTATTCTCAGAATTGTGAGTGACTAGTTATACCAATACCACAGAGTGACAGCAGAAGCAACTAGGCACAGTAGCAGGAGACGAATGACTAACATCTGTTAAGTGCTTACTTCATGCTGGCCTAAGACTTAAGCATTTTACACTCATTTTATCTTTACCCCTATCAGCTTATGCCTATTTTATTTTTGGTGTTTTTGAGACAAGGTCTCTCTATGTGGCCCTGACTGTCCTGGAACTCACTCTGTAGACCAGGCTGGCCTTGAACTCACAGAGATCCACCTGCCTCTGGGACTAAAGGCGCCGCAGTCGCCACCACCACCCAACATCTTGTTAATTTTTTTTTAATTTAAGTTTTTTACACTTGTCTATACAATCATTCACACACAGTTGTGTGCTACTATGCCCGTCTTATAATCCCTATTTTAAAAGACAGGATGTTAGCCAGGCAATGGTGGTGCACGCCTTTAATCCCAGCACTGAGGCAGAGGCAGGCGGATCTCTGAGTTTGAGTCCAGCCTGGTCTACAGAGTGAGTTCCAGGACAGCCAGGGCTACACAGAGAAACCTTGTCTCAAAAAAACAAACAAACAAACAAGCAAACAAACAAACAAAAAAGATAGGTGTTGTAGAATATTATTTTAACTGGGCAAAGATGTGTTACATTTGTTTATGCTGCATTTATTTAATATGAAAAGATGTGTTGCATTTGTTTTACCTTGCCTGACTAAAGCACCTGATTGGTCAAATAAAAAGCTGAATGGCCAATAGCTAGGCAGAAGAGGATAGGTGGGGATGGTGGGCAGAGAGAATAAATAAGAGGAGAACTCTAAGCTCAAGAGAAAGAGAGAAGTATGGTGATATTTTCTTTTGTACTTAAATGTTATTTGTATGTTAATAAATAAAATTGCCTGGGGGTCAGAGCTATTAGCAAGCCATAGGAAAGCAGGGCGGTGGTGGCGTATGCTTGTAGTCCCAGCACTTGGTAGGCAGAGTTAGGTAAGTCTCTGTGTGTTCAGGGATACAGCCAGCATTGGATACACATGCCTTTAATCTCAATACCAACCATGGAACACCTGGAGGTCTATACAGGCAGGCCGTGATGAGGCAGTCATGTGGTTGGGTTTACAACCAATGAGAAGGCAGAACAGAAACTCTATGTAAGGACTTTAATACAGGAGGTGCTGCTGATTCGGAGAGGTAGGACCACCGCAGGAGGAAGGGTAAGGTTTCAGTTCTTAGCTCTGACCTCTTGGCTTTCTTCCGTGCATTGGTTCTGTGTTTTTTATTTAATAAAACGGTTGGTTACATCTACAGAGAAGAAGGAGAAAAGGATGAAGGACAAAGAGAGGGACATGCCCGGGGCTGGAAGCCAGGCAGCCGGCAGCCGGCAGCCATGGAGACAGCAGGAAAGTAAGATACGCATGAAGAAAGGGAGGCAAAAAGCCCCGAGGCAAAACGTAGATAAAGAGAAACAGATTGAAATAAGAGTCAAGCTAAGGCTGAGCATTCCGAACTGATAAGTCTCTGTGCCATGATTTGGGAGCTGGTTGGTGACCCAAAGGGAAAGCCTGGGACAGATGGGATCTTGCTCTTTAGCCTAGGCTGGCCTTCAACTCACAAATCCTTCTGCCTCAGCCTCCCGAGTGCTGCTTGTAAGCATAAACCCACACACCCAGCTTCAAGGGGACATCTGTTCTGACTGAACTGAAATTGACGTGCAGACATTTTGATAGGTGTTTCCACATCATCTCCTCTCCTTGATCCATTTGATGTGGGTGTCTCCAGTTTGCAGGTATCAATGCCAGGATCCAGTGCCTCCGTAAGAGAGTTCCTCTCTCTTTTTTTTCTTATCTGGGGTCCTGTGCCTGCCTCCACCTGTCATTCTATATGTGTTTAGTGGGTCTCCTCATGGGAATTAAGGACCTTGACGATATGGGAAGGGAGGGGGGCTTCGTGCTTCTAACCAAGGTCACAGTCCGAGCACAGCATGCCATCTGCCATGAATAGACTCCAGTGGGAGGGACTGGTGGGTGGACGGAGCCGCTAGGCTGGCATCAATTCTGGGAAACAGAGCAGCTGGTTCCCGGGGAGAGTCCAGGGAGCAGGTAAAAAGCTCTGGCTGGCTGTTTGGGAGCTAAGTTCTGGTGGCCGTGGGGCTGCTTTTCAGGGGTTCCCACAGAGTGCTATCAATTAGGATACCTTCTCCATAGAGAAAAGAGCCCATGAATGTAAACCAGGTTCTCTGGAGGGATGGGGGGGAAAGATCGGAAGTCAGAGCAGCAGTCTGCTGACTGGGGAGAGGGGAGGTTCCAGCAGGGAAGCCAACTACTCCACGCTCCCGCATTTCACATTTGGGGAATGTTCAAAGACAAGGCTAGGAAGTCCCAGGGTAGTGGCCACCGGCCTGACGGTTTCCCAGGCTCAGGGCTTTGAGGCCTCTGTCTGGAGCTTTAGGGACCGGAGGAAAACAGACCCAAGCTTTAAAAATCAAGGATAAGCCCTTTCAGCTGTGTGGGGAAGGGATTGGCTGTGACTGGTCCTCAAGGACCAATGTCCTGCCAACAGTGGCCTTCAGCTCAGGAACCTGGGATCTCTGGAAAGCCAGTGACTCAGGGAAGGGCCTCTACATGGATGGTATGTATGGTTTCTGTGAGGTATGTGTGGATGGCAGAGTAGGTCAGGTCCTGTGGCTGCCTAGGGAGGGAGCCCGTGTGTGAGGACGAGCAGACCAGTAATGTGTTGGTAGTTCTTTACATGGTGTGTGTGTGTGTGTGTGTGTGTGTGTGTGTGTGTGTGTGTGTGTGTGTATGTATGTATGTATGTATATGTGTGCATGTGTATGATTGCATATATGTGTGTGTATGTATGTGTGTATGTGTATGGTTGTGTGTGTGTGTGGTGTGTGTGTGTGTGTGTGTGTGTGTGTGTGTGTGTGTGGTCTTTGGCCGTTGTTAGACTGCAAATTTCATATAGAAACTCAATGCTGAGAGCAGAGGGTGAATTCTGGGGCCACTGGACATGAGTGGTTCTGGGATCAGAGGCCCCTCCAGCTGGCCCTGCTTGGCAGTGAAGTCTCCAAAGAAGGAGGCTGGCCTACAAGATGACCCTCTCCTTGCTCTGAAACACCAGAAGAACTTCATTCTAGGATGAACAAGGACTCTTCACTCCCCACTCTATGACCATAAGGCCATCTCTGACCCCTTCGCCCAAGCATGTTCTTTTTTTATTTTTTCCTATTCTACCCACTCACAAAGTCTCCTCCTCCTTCTTTAAAGATTTGTTTTATCCAGGCTGTGGTGGCACATGCCTTTAATCCCAGCACTCAGGAGGCAGAGGCAGGTGGATCTCTGTGAGTTTGAGGCCAGCCTGGTCTATGAAGTGAGTTCCAGGACAGCCAGGGTTACACAGAGAAACCCTGTCTCAAAAAAAAAAAAAAAAAGGAACCAAGTGTCTTCTATCGGGACATGAAAGAGCGAGGCCTTTCCTTTTTTGGGGGGACGGGGTCAAGACAGGGTTTCTCTGTGTAGTTTTGGTGCCTGTTCTGGAACTCATTCTATAGATGAGGCTGGCCTCGAACTCACAGAGATCCACCTGGCTCTGCCTCCTGAGTGCTGGGATTAAAGGTGTGTGCACCACCACCGCCCGGCTCAAGGCCTTTTCTTACAACCACAGTGTCACAGAGGACACACCACAACAAGCAGGTTAACATGAGAAAATGCACAGTAGACTGGCTTAATGAAACTTTTATGAAATTATGGAGAAAATGGTTGGACAAGAAGGGCAACTGTTAGCTCTCCATCCCAGTGACAAACCACCTGGGATATACAACTTACTATGAGGAAAGGGTGGGGAAGGCTCCAGAGGTCTCGGCCCATGCTCATTTGCCCTGTTGCTTTGGGGCCTGCAGAGGCATGGTGGGAACACATGGAGGAGGGCTCCCCTCAGTGTAGGGTAACAGAGAATGAGAGGAGAGGGGGTCAGAGTCCCAACGCCCTCTCCAAGGGCACAACCCTAATGACCCGACTTCCCCAAGTCCCTACATCCAAAAGGGTCCATCACCTCCCAATAGTATGGCAGGCTAGCAATCAAGCCTTCAACGTATAAGCCCTTTGGGGGACAGTCAAGATCCAACATATATTGGTAATAAGTTGGGGGGAGGACTAGCAAGGCCTCTCTTCGGATTCTTCTGGCTCACTCTGCCCTACCACAGGCATGAAGCAAGATTCTTTGGAATAAGGATCTGATAGCCTAGTGTCAGGAGAGGTAGGGCAGAGGGTCGGCCTTTCTGGGTCTTATGACTTGCTTTAGGGGAAAGGGCTTCCAGTTTTCTATGACTTGAGGGAGAAATGGCAGGAGCGAGGAGGATGGGATAAGTTTGGGACACTTCTTGCTTCTGAGGTCCTTCCCAGCTTCAGCTCAGTGTGCTCAGCATGCTTAAGGCGCCACCTGCTGGTGTACTGCAGAAGTAAATACATTTGTTGACACGGTTAATGTTCCTTCTGGGGGGTGCAGTCATGTGATTTTTAGCTTTCCAAGACAATTATTTGTGTGGGCGTTTATGCATATATGTCTTAGGGTTTCTATTGCTGTAAAGAGACACCATGACCACAGAAACTCTTATAAAGGAAAACATTTAATTGGGGTGGCTTACAGTTCAGAGGTTTAGTCCATTATTACCATGGTGGGTGGCATGCAGGCAGACATGGCGCTGGAGAAGGAGCTGAGTGTCTTCCATCTTGATCTGCAGGCAACAGGAAGTGAACTGAGTGTCACACTGTGCGTAGCTTGAGCACAGAAGACCTCCAAGCGCACCTCCACAGTGACACACTCCCTCCAACAAGGCCACACATCTTAATAGTGCCATTCCCCTTGGGTGCCATTTTCTTTCAAACCATCACAATGCATGTGCCACAGCACGTGGACACAGGTCAGAGGACAACTCTATTGTTGTTGGTGGTGGTGTTTGGCTCTTTTAGGGGGGCCCACCACCCAGCTCCCAAATAAATCACTCATGGAGGCTTATTCTTACTTATGAATGCCCTGCCTTAGCTTGGCTTATTTCTTGCCAGCTTTTCTTAACTTATCCTGTCCCTTTGCCTCTGGGCTTTTCCAGTTATCTTACTTCTGTAAATCTTACTCTCACTCTGTGGCTTGCTGTGTAGCTGAGTGGCTGGCCCCTGGAGTCCTCCTCCTCTGGCTGCTAGATCTTAGATCTCTCCTCCCAGCTTTTTCCTTCTATATATTCTCTCTTCCTGCCAGCCCCACCTATCCTTTCTCCTGCCTTGCTATTGGCCATTCAGCTCTTTATTAGACCATCAGGTGTTTTAGACAGGCACAGTAACACAGCTTCACAGAGTTAAACAAATGCAATGTAAACAAAAGTAACACACCTTAAACTATTCTGCTACACTCCATGGACTCAGTTTTCCCCTTTCTTCTTTACATGGGTCCTCAGGGTCAAGCTCAGGTCACCAGGATTGCAAGCCAAGCACCTGTACCCACTAAACCATCTTTCCCACCACAATTATTTTAAAAGATTTATTTCTTTTTATTTTGTGTGTATATTTATTTTACCTGCATGTATGTATGTGCAACATGTGCATTGCGGCAGCTATAGACACTAGCAGAGGGTGCCAGACGCCCTGGAACTGGCATTACAGACAGTTATAAGCCACAGTGGGTGCTGGGAACTAGACCCAGGTCCTATGCAAGAGCAGTGTGTGCTCTTAACTGCTGAGCCATCTCTCCAGCCCCACACCCACCCTAACATTTAAATTATGTTTCTGACTTCTTTAATAAAGGATCATAAGGACATTTCCTATTATTTATTTATTTATTTATTTGGTTTTTCAAGACAGGGTTTCTTGGTGTAGCTTTGAGCCTTTCCTGGAACTCACTCTGTAGCCCAGGCTGGCCTCAAACTCACAGAGATCTGCCTGCCTCTGCCTCCCGAGTGCTGGGATTAAAGGCATGTGCCACCACCACCTGGCTGACGTTTCCTATTCTTAATTGCCTTTTCTTTGTGAGGGGCTGAATTCAGGACCTTGTGCTAGCCAGACAAGGGCTTAAACACCTAGCTACATTTCTCTCCAGCCACTGTTTTGTTTTGTTTTTAAATGTCTTTCAAGACAGGCTTTCACTGTGTTCCTGGAACTCACTTTGTAGACCAGGCTGGCCTCGAACTCCCAGAGATCTGCCTGCCTCTGCCTCCTGAATACTGGAATTAAAGGTATGCACCACCACTGCCGGGTGTTATTTTTCTTTTCATGGCCGTTTTCTTATTTTGTAAAAGTTCCTTATAAGTATATGACTCAGTTGTTGAGCACCTGTCTAGCATATACGAGTCCCTGGGTCCAATTCTCAACACTGCAAAAATAAAATAAAATGTAAAAATCCTTTTCCCACAGAAACAAACATAAAATAGTAGAGGAGGGCATACAGAGAAGACTTTCTCTCTCTAGTTAATCAGCAGATAAGGGTTTAGAGTATAGTCTGGTTCAAATCCCAGCTGGGCCATTGTCTGAATTTCCCTCACTTAGCAAATGTTTCTTGTCCCAGGCCTCACTCCCCACAAAGTGCCTTCTCTAAGCATCTCTAGAAGGTAGCTACAGGAGGGAGCTGGAGAGATGGCTCAGTGGTTAAGAGCTCTAGCTGTTCTTCCAGAGGTCAATTCCCAGCACCCACATGGTGGCTCCAACCATCCAAAATGAGATCTGGCACACATGCAGACAGAACACTGTATACATAATAAATAAATAAAATCTTAAAAAAAAAAAAAGAAAAAAGAAAGTGTCTACAGGAGACACCCACTCCCCAGTCCTGGGAACTACACTTAGGTACTCCCACATGCTGGGCAAGCACATGACCACTGAGCTATATTCCCAGTTCATCAGTTTTAAACATTTTTGTTTCTGTAGTCTTCCTTTTTCTTCGTGGTTAAAGGTACATACATAGCATACGTATTTACAAATATAGTCATTTCAATGTGGTGTGGAGGTATTAGTTCCTTCATCTTGTGCAGCTCTCAGAAGACCCATAAGGAGTCCTCTGTCCCACCAGCTCCCAAATATCAACACGGAGATTTCTTATTAATTATGAAGGCTCGGCCTATAGCTTAGGTTTGTTCCTAACTAGCTCTTATAACTTAAATTAACCCATTTATATTAATCTATGTTCTGCCACGTGGCTCGTGGCTGTTACCTCTTCTTCTGCACATCCTGCTTGCTGTGCATCTCCTGGCATTTCTTCTTCCCAGAGTCCTCTCTGTCCCTGAAGTACCACCTATACCTCTGGCCTAGCTATTGGCCACTCAGCTCTTTATTACATCAACCATAGCAATGCATCTTCACACAGTGTACAGATATCCCACCACAGCATCCCTCAGAGTTTTTTCACCTCTGCAACATAAACTCCCTGCCTCTCAAACATGTTGGTCTTAAGACTCCTTTAGAGGTGGCTGGAGAGAGACAGTTCAGCTATTGAGAGCACTGGCTGCTCTTCTAGAGGACCCAGGTTTGATTCTCAGCATCCACATGGTAGCTCACAACTATCTGTAATTCCAGTTCTAGGGGATTTGACGCCTTCTTCTGGACTGCTTGGGTACTACTTGCACATGATACGTAGACATACATGTAAGCAGAACACCCATACATAAAATTTTTTTTTTTTTTTTTTGGTTTTTTCGAGACAGGGTTTCTCTGTGTAGCTTTGCGCCTTTCCTGGAACTCGCTTGGTAGCCCAGGCTGGCCTTGAACTCACAGAGATCCACCTGGCTCTGCCTCCCAAGTGCTGGGATCAAAGGCGTGCGCCACCACCGCCCGGCATAAAATTTTTTTAAAGACTTCTTTATACCCATAAAAAGTATTGAGATGGGTCTGGAGAGATGGCTCAGTGGTTAAGAGCACTGGCTACCCTTCTAGAGGACCTGGGTTCAACTCCAAGCACCCATTTAGCAGCTCACAACTGTCTATAACTCTAGTTCCAAGGGGGCTGACACCCTCTTCTCATCTCCCTGGGTACCAGGCACAAATGTGGCACACATACATACATGCATACAAAACATCCATATACATAAAGAAGTAATTTAAAAAATGTATCGAGGGAACCCAAATGGGAATCACGCTAGAAATAAAAATTAAGAAAACTTTAAAGCAATATTTACAAGTAAAACATGTTCTCCGCCGGGCGGTGGTGGCGCATGCCTTTAATCCCAGCACTCGGGAGGCAGAGGCCGGTGGATCTCTGTGAGTTCGAGGCCAGCCTGGGCTACAAAGTGAGTTCCAGGAAAGGCTCAAAGCTACACAGAGAAACCCTGTCTCAGAAAACAAACAAACAAACAAACAAACAAACAAACATGGTCTCCTCCCTTTCAAACAAACCAGTGTGTCTGGCATGGTGCTCTGCACCTGTAATTCCAACATGTGAGAGGCTGAGGCAGGAGAATTACAGCAACCTCAAGGCCAGCCTAGTCTACATGGCCAGTTTTCAGCAGCCAGAACTACATAGTGAGACTGTCTCCAAAAAAAGAAAAAAGTCAACAAATGTAAATATTTTTAATATTTGCAGTTACATTTTCGAAATTGTGTCTTCCAAAACAAACAAACAAAAACTAGTGAAAAAATCAAAGATGTGTTTAGCAGAAATGCCGTGACAGAACCCAGAGCATCACACAGGCTAGCCAAGTGTTCTACCACTGAGCCACACTCTTTGCCCTTTCATTTTTAGCAACTCTTTTTGCTATGGAGCTTACTAGAATATATACAGTTAGATTTTTGTATTTCTTCTTGCATTTGGTCTACTGTACTGTGACGCGTCATGTAGCCTCCGAAAATTCCATTGAACACTCAGAATGGGCGAGTAAAGAGTCTTAGCATTGTTTTTAAAATGGCTTTGATCTTGTAGGGATGAGACAGTAGTTTCTTGTCAGCCATCGCCAGGGTCATGGATTTACACTCCTATGCCAGAGAAAAGCGTAACAATTCCAAGTGAAGCTTCAGGTGACCCAGGAGCCCTTGTAAGATGAAGAGCCAGAGAGACCGGGAAAGCTGTGTGGCCCTATGGACAGTCACAGGACCATGACTGGACGATAGGAGGGTGAGTGATTGACTGGCCATAAACTGGGGGCGGGGTTTAGCAAGGCTTGCTCGCTGGGCTTCTTGGTGTCTCTGGGGGTAGGGCAGGGAGAGATGACCTTCCCAGGTTTTGCTGTTTTTTTCAAATGCTAAGGTGCCACATTCTAGGGTAGTGTTTCTGAGTACATATCTTTAGAAGGTCTCTAGGACCCAGTGAGCAAAGGACCAGCATGCCCTTGGGGAATTTACTGACTAGAGACTGAGTGAGCCTCCAGTCTGGGAGGGCTCTCTGTGATGGACACTTATGCACCCCGGGTCTCCTTGATACTCCACACTATTTGAGGAAGGCTGTGGTAATAGACTCCTCGGTGAACAGTTTTTCTCTGCAGGTAGAGCAAACGGAGTCACAGCACAGAGGCTCCTGGAAGAGCTAGAGTTGATGGCAACCAGAGAGTATCAGGCATCCTGTGGCTCAGGGCCACGCTCTGCTTGCCATCCATGCTGTTACTGGCCCCATGGTCACCAGGATACAGACTTGACATGCTGAGCATTTAAAGCTGGTGGAAACTGAAAAAACCCACAGAAGCAGGAAGGTTACCCTCATTAATATCCATGCCTCCAAAGACATGGGGACCCAGCGAAGCCCCTGAATAGGCTATGCTGAGCTATTAATGCTTGGAGGAAGCCTCCCAGCCAAGACTCCAGACGCCAATCATGAATTCACCTGTCAGGGGGCACTGAATATGTGGGACATACCAAAGCCTGAGCCAGTGTCTGGGGGGTGGAGGATGCTGTGTGGAGAAAATCACATCCTTAGGGGACAGGCTGCTGGGCCCAGTGGAAGAAAAAGAAGCCTCCCTCTGCTTCTTTGGGGACAGTGACTCTGCTTTGGTCTGTTGTGGCCTGGGCTGGCACGTAGACAGAGCTTCCCGAGTGCCTTACTATGTCATTGCTGGTTTGAAAATAGAAGGCCTGGCTTGGGTATGGTGCTAGCCAATTCCAGTCTGACAGTGAACTTGTAATTAGTATCTTTCCCTAAACTGCCACCTTGGGGAAGAACTTGGTCAGGCCTCTTTACAAAGGGCCTGGGGGTGGATAGAGGAGCAGGCTGGCCAGTTAAGACCCCCATGGGTCTTGAAAGACAACAGGAAACCACATCCAGATCTGGGGAGGATGGGAGGTGGAACCAGGTCCCCCAGGCCAAGTTCCTGAGCAGCTCCAAGGCCAGGTGGGCCACAGCCAAGAACCTGGGCTTCCTGGAAACTTCTGAGCATGCAGTTGGATGGTAAGATGGTAATTCCTGCTGCTGTAACAAAGCGCCCTCACCTGGGTGGCTTACAAACAATAGAAATATATTGCTCACAATTCTAGAGGCTGACGTCCAAGATCAAGCCTCGTTTGATGTCTGGTGAAGGTCCTGTGCTGGTTCCTGTCAACTTGACACAAATCTAGACCTAGTTGGGAAGAGGGAATCTTAATTGAGAAAATTGCCTCTATAAGGTATGTCTGTAGGCAAGGCTGTGGGGTATTATCTTGATTAATGATTGATGTGGGAGGCCCATTGGGAGTGGTACCACCTCCAGACACGTTGCCCTGGATAGTATAAGAAAGCAGGCTGAGCAAGCCATGGGAAGCAAGCAAGTAAACAGCACTCCTCCATGGTCTCGGCTTCGGTTCCTGCCTCTAGGTTCCTGCTTTGAGTTCCTGCCCTGACTCCACTTGGTGATAGTGTGACCCGAGAATTGAGAGGTGACATAGACCCTTTTCTCCCCAGGTAGCTTTTTGGTCACTGTGTTTTATCACAGCAGTTGGAACTCGAACAGAGAGGCCAGCTTGTAGACTCACGGATGGTACCTCCTCTCTGTGTTCTCATAAGATAAAAGGAACGATGGGGTTGGCTGGAGGTCTCATTTTATTTATTTATTTATTTATTTATTTATTTTATTTATTTATTTATTGGAGACAGAATCTCATGTAGTTCATGCTGGTCTCGAACACCCTGAGTAGCCAAGGATGACTTTGAATTTCTCTGGAATTCTTTGCACTTGCTGGAATTCTAAGCATGTGCCAACATGCCTAGTTTGTGTGGTACTGGAGATGGAACCCGGAGCTTCATACACGATAAGCAAGCACTCGACCAACTGAGCAGGCACTCTACCAGCATTCCCGGGCTTCATTTGAGTTTTGAGACAAGAAAGGTCTTACTGGGTTGCCCAGACTGGGCTGAAACCCCTGAGATCAAGTAACCTTCCTGCTCAGGTTCTCTAGCAGCTAGGACTAACTGCCAAGCCGGAGGCAGCCATACTCTGTCTTTCTGTACTTGCCTGAGCCTGAACTCCCTTCTGTTCTTTTACAGTGGCTGCTGGAGCGTCTAGTCGAGCTGCGCCAGCTCCCTTTGTAGATGCTAGAGCATGTGTGACGAAACAAGCCTTCCCAGGCCAGGGTGGTCGATCTCTCTCTGAGTCCTCTGCGGGGCAGCACTGAGCTATAGTAGAGGTCAACAGCATCACCCACAGGCCCTCTGTTCTTGGGGCTGATCTACGCACACCAGTTTAGCTGTCTCTCATCCGACTTTAAGCCGCGATAAGCCGCGTTAGATAGCGTGTAGGGCTGTGGAGTGAACTCGGTCCCTCAGGGCCTGGGAGGGGAGCAGGGGAGCCATTGCTATGAGTGAGGAAGCAGGCTGACTAGGCCAAGTGTTTTAATAGCACCACCTTCCCTGTGAGGGCTGGTGTGGGCTGTATTTCCTCTCACACACGCCTCTGTGTGTCTGCGTGCCTGTCTCTCTCTGGCGTGTGTGTGTGTGTGTGTGTGTGTGTGTGTGTGTGTGTGTGTGTGTATGCATGTGAGAGAGAGACAGAGGGCAGTATCTCTTCTCACCCATCATAAGGGTCATGACCAGTACTCCAGTGTGACATGTGACAGACAGGCATAACATGTTTGAGTTGATCCAAGTTTTACAGGCCATGAAGACCCAAGGAAAGCGATTGATCTTTATGCCTCGGTGAGGCAGTGAGGGATGGGCCGCAATGCCGAACGGTGCCTCAGCCAAAGGTCCCGACAGCAGGCTAGCAATGCCTGTCTATGTAGCATTCTGCTCCCCGGGGCTGGTGTCTTCCAGGGGTGGGGTGAGGCAGTGAAGTTTCTAGAATTTATGGCTTGTTTCGGGGAGGAGGAATTCTGGAGTCGTTAGGGGAGTGGAAAGGACGGAGACTGAACAGGAAGGGCAGAGAGAAGCCATGCTTCCGAGCCGGTGTCAGACTCTTATAGCTCAAGTGGTCCAAGATGAGGTACTCTGGGGTATTACGTGATCCGGGACACGTGTATGCAAATACTGTACATCACTCTTCCCTATTGTTGCCTTGTCTCTCTTACCCTTGGAAACCAAACATTTTGTGTTTGAGAAAGCCAATACATTGGCTGCCACAGTTGTCACGGGGCTTTGAAAGTGAGAAACATTAAAAACGAGCGTCCGGCTGAACCCTTGACCTGTGTGTGGCCTTGCTTCTCAGCCAACCGAGGACTGTGCGTGCGTGCGTGCGTGCTGAGCGTGCTGAGCGTGCTGTGCTCCTGGCTCTCAATGGCACTGATGGACCCCGTCCTCTCCTGGAATCCCGCTGTGGACCAGCAGGTGACGCTTGTGCTCTCCGGCGCCACCATCTGGGAAAAGGAATTGAATATAGCAACCAGGATGGTGCCCTGAACATATGATTTTCAAACCACCTCTTCCGCCACAAGGGAAACCTCTGAGGGCTTTCTTCTGGGAAAAGCAATTAGGTTAACCTCTTAGGAGGAGAAGTTGCCTTGCTGAGCTGGTCTGGGAAAATAAAATATCCTCCCAAGAGCCGTCTTAAGGAGGGTGGAGAGAAACCACCGCGGAGCTTGTGGGAGGAAGGGGGTTGGGGGCTGCCAGGGAAGGTCTGGGAACTTCAGAGAAGGGCTTAGGGCTTGGACTGGGACATGCTTCGGGTCTCTGAAGAGGTCAAGTCCCTACCTGCAGAGCTCTGATTTTAGATGACGGTTGATACAGTCAGAATGGGCATAAGGTCATTTGGGTGGGCTGAAGGTACTCTGCCCATCCTTCTGGGGTCCAGGCCAGGCAAGGGGACCCCTACCCCATCCACCTGCTGTGACTGGAGACATAGCTTTGACAAGACACCCCTCCTCCACGCTTGTCTTCTCAGAGCCTGCTGGGTGGGAACAGTAGTGAGCAGGGCTAAGGGGCTTTGAGGTAGGGAATGGAGCCTCTGTCTGATGGGGTCTCCTCCAATTTGGGATCCCAGGACCCCTGGGATGGGAGATAGACTGGCAGAAAGGATTTGGGAGAGGGGTGAGCCAGACAGGAGGGCCTGGCTTGTGATGTGCAGAGTTGGGGAGAGTGTCAGCTTTTAGGATTACTAAGGAAAACCCAAAGCTAGAGTCCAGTACAAGGGGAAGTCCGTCCTTATGTTCAGTCACACACCAGGCTGGGACTCACTCAGGCCCCGTGGTATGTACTGTTCTGAAGAAGCAGCTCTGATTGTCCAAAGTTCTGGTAGGGCAAGGGGAGGAAGGCACCAGAGGGAGTGTGGACTATGGTAGACTGGATAGAGCCGAAAGAGAAGAGTGTACGGTACACAGAAGGCAACCCCAGCTGGAGAAGAAGTAGGGGTGAGGGTCAAGAGGTGGGAAGGTAAGAGTCTAGGTCCTTGTTACACCAAGTGTGGTCCCCAGGCCAGCAGCAGCCACTGAGCCTTATTACAAATGCAGACAGAGTCTGTGTCTGGTCAAGCTGTCCAGCTGATCCGCTTGCACAGGAGAGTGTGAGAAGCACAGCTCTCAGCCAGAACCCAAGGTCATGAACCACACCGGCACAGCAGGATGCAGTGAGAAAACAGTGG
>CABHPP010132891.1:0-17550 GCA_902168425.1 Peromyscus attwateri
AATTATCACAAGAGGTCAAAATAATTTGAGATGGGGAGAATGTTGGCAGATGATATATTTATTGGAAGATTTGTTGAGATAAAACAATGACATTGCTTATCAAGTAAATATCTTGCTGTCTCTATTTCTCTGGTTTCCCATGTGTTCACAGATGATGCATGCTCACTTAAATTAATGAATAGAATGCTCTAGTTTTGCTAAACAGTGTATATAGTTACAGATTGTAGTCTTGGATAGGAAGAAATGACCTGTATGCCAATGACTGAATGCAGATCATACTCAAGAAGATTGATGTGGAAGGATTCTTGTTAGAAAGACGATGCTCATTGTGTATTCGCTATGCTGACACATGTTGCTGAATAGTGTTCATATCTACCTTAGTATAAAGAGAAGCCCACCTGGGGAATGGAACCTAAAATCTCACCAAACACACTTGCTTGTGTTCTAACTGAAGAACAGAGGAAGCCTGGGGAGACAACCCGCTACGTGTGAGAGAGTCAGACGGGAAACTCTTCATTCCCCCTCACATTCTCTGCATTCTGAGTCTTCCGGGCTCCAAAGTGATCAGTCTGACCTTTTGCTTAAGCACTATTTTTTTTAAGTCCTTAAAATTCCAGCATGCAAATTGTACACAAAATATTTAAAACGTGAGTCTTCATTTTGAAAAGGTGAATTAATGAATCCATCAATCAAAAACTCTAAAGTTCTGCAAACCTCTAACTTACTCTTCCTGTAATTGAGAGGGAGAAAAGTAGCCTTCCCCTGGAGAGCGCCACAGAAACGAGAGTAACTTTGCTGTTGATGGGGAGGGTGGGACTGTCAGTGGAGTGAGTCAACACTTAGGTGTGCAAATGCACAACCTTGTGGTGCTCACCTTTCCGAATTTCTGTGAAAATTAAAGCTTGAAAATATGTGTAAACTCTACAGAGTTTGAGCTGCTTTAATAGTATTTATAGATATGTGGGTAGAGAACACGGAAAGACACCTAAATGTTAACCAAATATTATACAGTTGTCTCTTGTGGGAAATGTTTGCGTGTTTACTTTCACATTGAGTATCCTGACAAGCTTTCAACTAGCATGCACTACATTGAAATAAAATAAAACACTAGTGTCTGATTATTCCCTTCCACTGCTGGTCCAGATATGCCATGGTGACAGTAGCTAACATAAAAAAAAAAATAAAAATAAAAATAAAAAAAAAAACAAGATTGTGGTACATGATTCAACAGTGGGTCAAAGTATGTATCTGAGATTTCTCGTAATAGAGGTTTAATTTCATTCTAGAGAGCAAAGAGCTTTCTTTACACAGAAGCAGAGAGTTTATGCAAGATTCTCTGAACTTTCCCTACCTCAGAACTCCATCTACCTATGTTGATTCAAGATGACTTAGTTTGTCTCCCCCAAGGTGTCTTCCTCAATCCCCAATTCTTTCTTTCCTTCAATTAATGAAATTATAGTTCATTAATATTTGATTCTGAATTATAGTTAATGCTGGACAATAACTCAGGAGGATATCAAAGGCATTTTGAGCTACATGAAATGTTGGGCACTATACAAAGAAGACAGATTTACACTTCCAATTTTTACAAGTTATTACTCCTTTAATTAATTTTTTCTTCCACAGGTAAAAATTGATGTCCCATTTCTGGTAAAAGTAAAGAGCTCAATTAAAAGTATCAATCCACTGTTTCACTGAGAAGAAATGTACGTGTCTTTAAAGTACACATATACTCCTCTGGCTCTGAGCCATTTCTTAGCCTCTGAACTCACTGAAGTCTGTCCTTGGTCATCAGTGCTTATGTATGTATGTATGTATGTATGTATGTATGTATGTATGTGGTCAAGTGAGTCTCACAGTGTAAATGAAAGGATTACATGTTTTTAGCATTGCTAAAAGCTTTAATTCAAAACCAGTTTGACTTATTAGCTGGGATTTATACAGATCTAATTTCTTTTGATTAGTAGAAATAATTAAATTCAGACTGGAGTTTTAATGTTATTCTTTCAATATACTTTTGTTCAAATACACACATCTATCTATCTATCTATCTATCTATCTATCTATCTATAATAAATATACATATAATTTAAAATATATCAAAATAAATGCAAGAAATGTCTTTTTTTAGGTATCTGGCTATATTATGGCTTGTTCCATCTTCCTACTTCCCTGTATCCACTATCCACAGAAGTCCAGATACATTTAGGTACAACTGTAAGCTTGATTGTACACACACACACACACACACACACACACACACACACTCACACCCCTATATCCTAGAATCATTCTCACTTTTCTTACACCACACATATACTTGTGTGCCTTAATTTTTTTTCATTGTGGAGTAAGTTTTTTAGTTGGAGACCCTGATTTCTGCTCTGCGTTGGTGAGAACTTGGGTCATTTTTGTTTTTAATCAGTCCCTGAACATTAAGTATGAATCTCAAAGCATGACAAGGTTGTTTTCTTGAACTAGTGAGCAAATAGGAGACCATGGGGGTTAGCCTTTATGGTCTTTCTCACACACACACATAGAGTAATTCTTTTGTTTTATTACACCTTATAATTGCTCAAACAAAAATGGTGAGAGTGCCCTGAATGTTGGGTTTGACTACTAAGACAGTTTCACACAGTAATGAGATTTCCCTCTGTAGGAGGGCTATGAACTGCTAATTAGCATCTATGACCCAATATTCTCTAGCAAACAAGAGTAATAGCACTAATTCCCAGTTTTATGCAGAGCACAAGTCTCGAATATTACCAGCATTTCTGTTCCGTTTGTAATTAACAGCACGTGATTATTATAGTCAGAAAGTCTATCCTGTTGCTCTGCATGCTCCTAGGTAACAACAAAGAAAGAAATTATGTTTGGGAAAGCTATGTGTGTGTCACATTGACAGAATAAAATTCTCAGGAATCCTAATTTCTATCACTTAAATTTTATTTCTGTTTATGTTACCATTACCTTCAATTTTTCATACATATTTAACTAGTAACTTAGTTGTACATAATAATGGGTTTTCTTGTGACATTTACATGTTCCCTACAAGTTTTTAAAATTTATCTATAAGTTCACATATAAAGCATTGTGTCGTCTATGGCATTTTATACACATGTGTCAATGTATTGTGTTCTTGTCTGTCCCAAGCTGTTGCTACCCGTTCTCCCTGCCACTCTCTGCTGCTGCCTGTCTTTCCCTCTAACAGTTTCTCTTCAAATCTCACATCACATTACCTTCTTATTTCCTGTCTCTCCCCTTCCTTGAACTCTCCTCCTTTCTGTCATGATCCCTATTCATGACCAACATGTACACATTTACATCTAAGTTACACACATAAGAGAAAATATGGTATCTTTCACACGTAAGAGAAAATACAAGCTAGTGTATTTCATTTAAAATAATGATTACATACATAAGAGAAAACATGTTTTCTGTCTTTCTGAGTCTAGAGTATTTCACTTAAAATAATGATTATCAGTTCTAGCTTTTTTCCTGCAAATGTCACATTTCATTATCCTTCATGGCCAAACAAAATCTATTGTGTTATATACATATTTTCTTTATCCATTCATCTGTTGATAAACATATAGGCAGTGTCCATGACTTGGCTATTGTGAACAGTACAGCAATCAGCATGGATATATATGCACATGTCTGTGGTATATTGACTTAGAATACATTCAGTTTATACTCATGAGTGATTTAATTAGATCATATGATAGTTTTATTTTTACATGTTGTGAAAAACCTCAATATTGATTTTCATAGTTCCTTCACTGGTCCTCACCAACAGTACATAGGTTCATCTTTTCCCACATTTTCATGAACATTCCTTGTTATTTGTTTTCTTGATGATAGCCATCCTGGCTAGGGTAAGGTGGACTACCAAAACAGTTTTAATTTCCATTTTCTTAATGGGTAATAATATTAAACATTTTCCAAATATGTATTAGCTTTCCATATTTCTTATTTTGAGAATTATATATTCACTACATTGACCATTTATTAATTAGATGATTGGAGAGATTTTGGTATTTCATTTGTATTTAATAGTTCTTTATATGTTCTAGATACTAGTTCCCTATATAAGGCAGAATCGACAAATATTTTCTCCTATTCTTAAGGCTTTGTTTATTCTGTTGATAGTTTCTTACACTATAAAGAGGCTTTTTTAATTTTCCCATCTGTCAATTCTTGGAACTATTTCTTTTGCTATCTGAGTCCTTTGCAGAAAATCCTTGTGCATGCCTATATCTTGAAGTGCCTTGCCTATGTTTTCCTTTAGCATTTTCAAAGTTTTGGAGTTACATTCAGACTTTAGTCCACAAAATGAGCAATTGGAATCTATTTTCATTCTTCTATGTGTGGATATGCAGAACTCCAAAGAAGAAAGGGAAAGAGGTATCATGGTTGACTCAGAGGTCAAAAGTCCTGAATTTGGTCCACCTCTTCTGTGTCCTATCAGTGGACCTTGAACAACGTATTGCTTAGTTTAAGTGCCTTTGTCCACAAAATAAAAATAAGTACAATTAATTAATGTATTGTGATATTCATATGTAAATCTCTATTTAAACGTGGATGTGTTGGTCATCATTTTTGTAATTAGCTCCAGTGCCAGCAAAGAAATTGTGGGCTACAAATATGGCAATATGTGACAAGAACTTAATCACCGGAATGGCAGATCAAATGCAGGTAAGATTTAATTGCATATTAATTTCATCCAAAGACAAACAAACAACAACAGTAACAACAAAAAACAAACCAAGGGTTCCAGAAAGAGAACCCCAGAATTAATTCAGACACCAAGCAAGTTCTAAACTGGTTTAGGTGTAAAACCTTGTGGGACCAAGTGTGGACATTCCTGTAGAAAGCATGGGTAGGAGTGAAAGGAGAACTTTGCTGTCTATTGAAATGAAACTGCTCATCTATGTTTCCCCAAAAGCTGTACAGGAGCACATCTGCAGAGTGCCTGAAAGAGATGCTCCATCTGCCAAGAAAAATGGTTCCCAGGTCAGAGGACAAGGCTGTGTTTCTCCTCATGGGCTCTTTTTAAAGTGTATGTTTGGGAGAACATGATTTTTCTTCTGTCTGCAAACACACAGTAGAATTAAATAACAGCATATACAAGTGTGATCACTCTTTCTCACAGTTTAGCATTATTCATATACTAACAGTGGTAAATTCTCATTGTCTTCGTCACTAACTGAGATTGCTCTCGTTACAGGTGAAATCACAAATATTTTTTATTTTGTTTTTCCTTTATACTGTGCCAAATTATATAATGATCTTGAAGAAATTCAAAATAGTAATACCACAAATAACAATGAATATAACATGTAATACACATACTACCCAACACACAGTTTCACCCATGATGATATAAATTGCCTTGTACATCAAACACATTCATTCCTACTTTCAACTCTTTTTTGTCTAATTTTTTTTTGTTTCTCAAGACAGTTTCTCTGTGTAGCCACCCTGGCTGTCCTGAAACTAGCTCTGTAGACCAGGCTGGCCCTGCACTCACAGAGATCCACCTGCCTCTGCCTCCCAAGTGCTGGGACTATAGGTATGCACACCACAGTCAGTCTACTTTCAACTCTTAAGGTGGGGAAGAGGAATGTGACATAGAAGGCTTATTTCAGTGAGTTGTCCTTGCTCTTCACCCGTCCTTTCCATTACTCTAACTCTCCTACCTGGATTGCATCTTGGCTTCCTTTTCTGTTCCTGAGTGTGACTGGTTGATAATGACTACCTAGAGCATGGTGTTCAGTGGAACTGAAAAAGGAGGGTAGAATTTCTCCAATGTTCTTGACAAACCTCTTCTATGTAATGATATATTCATCATTTTGTAAACCTTTTTGAAATTATTCATAACCTTATAGATTTTCTCATCTGAATCACAGGAAACAAAAAATGGAATTGACTACTTTTCTGTTGTTTTAGTACACTTGGTACTGTATCAACAAAGGCAGAAGGGAGAAGTTAACTGCATACATATTATGGATGACTTTAAAAATCCCAATATTAGATTGTCTTGGGAAATTATGTAGAATTTAGGGAAAATAACAACCCTTGAGGTAAATTAAAGCTATGTCACACAAGCCCATCAACTTCTGATGAACAGAATCCTCACATAAAAGGCTGGAATGTAGATTTCTGTTTTCATTTTGGCACCTGGATCTTGAAACAGCTGCCCCTTTAATCATTTACAAATTTCTTTAAATCGTATTTCCTTTCCCCATGTTGTCTAATAGCAAGTATAATTAATATAATTTCTGTAAACCTGTAATAATCATGTATGGATTTTGTGAATTGTGTCTCCTAGTGCCTTCAGATAGATGAAGCTATTTAAATCTGGATCTGCTTTTTGGCACAGATCATTTCAGTGCCCTATAAATAATTAATCACATAGAAACCTACATTAATGCAACCCTTGGATCCTAAATTGGGACCTAGAAGCTAAATGATGCAAAGTTCACATTCTCCAAGAAATATTTATTTTCTCACGTGCCCTATTTTATACAGTTTATTTGCTCTATATTTAGAATCCCAATTAGCAGCCCAATATCACATTGCAGTGTGGGAAAATTCCTGTTATCATGAGCACACAGTGCTCTATTTGTTTATTCAATGGTTATTTACTAGACATCCACTCACCAGGTACTGAGTGAGAAGGGTGTCAAGGTGACATAGTTACAGTTTGACACAGTTACAGGTGATTTAGAGTGGTAAAGAATCAGATAAATTGCTAAAAATCAATAAAAATAGCTCTTAGATATTCTGAGCAATGAGAGGAATGATATAAACAGTTGGCTGGGCTAAAGATGCCCCATAGGAAAGTACTCTAAGAGGCAATGCCCTCTACACTGGGACTCCCATGTCAGTATGTCCCAGGTACCCAAAGAACATCTAGGAGCCTAATCTTAGAGCAGGAAAGAGTAGAAAGTGATGTAATTACTGGGAAGTGCTAGAAGTGTGTTGGAAACTGATTATAAATCACTGCTGAGTTTGGCTCATGTGCCTGAATTGCCCCTAGTTGGTGGAACTGCTGGAAGAGATGAGTCATTGAATGTAGGCATTGAAGTTTCCAAAGACTTGTGACATTTTTAGTTATCTCTCTATTCCTCTTGCTTGAAGTTCTAGATGTGAGCATTCAGCTGTTCTTGCCACCATGACTTTGCTCTCTGCCACCATGGATTCTAGCTATCTGTAAGTGTGAGCCCAATTAAACTGTTCCTTCTATAAGTTGCCTTGGTTATGATGTTTTATCACACTGGTAGAAAAGCAATTAATACAAAGAAGTGATTATATAGGGAAGATGTGGATGAGCAGCAGCAGCAAAAAGATGCTTTAAGTGGCAACTGCAAAAATCAGGAACCCAGTTCTGGATCAGAGGGATGTGGACCAGGTGACTATGGTGTGTGAAAAGTATGGTGTACTGTGAGGTGAAGTGGAGGGTATGCTGGGGGAAATGAAGGAATGGAGAATGTGGTAATATATAGTGTTTATCAAATAAAGCTTGCCTGAGGATCAGAGGACAGAGCCAGCCACTAGATTAAACACAGAGGCCAGGCAGGGAGGGACACACCTTTAATCCCATCTCTCGGGAGGCAGAGATCCATCTGTATCTCTGTGAGTTCAAAACCACCCTGAACTACATGAGATTGATTCAGTCTAGGAGAGAAACAGAGCCAGGCAGTGGTGGCACACACCTTTAATCCCAGCACTTGAGATCTCATGCCTTTGCTACCAGTATTTGGGAAGCACACAGGCCATTAATCCCAGCACTAGAAAGGAAGTGAAATGGCTGGGTGGAGAAAGGCATATAAGGCAAGAGGAGACAGGAACAAAAGCCCTTTTTTGGCTGAGTACTCAGAGACTTTCAGTTAGAGGATTTGTGGAGATAGGTTCTTGCTTTCCATTCAGCCTGAGGATTTGATAGTGGGGATAAGTTTCTCTAGTGGCTTATTCCTTTGTCTCTCTGATCTTTCAGCATTTACCCCAATATCTGACTCTGGGTTTTTTTTTTATTTTATTATAAGACCATTTAGAATTCATGTTACAGGAATAGGTTTCTGGATTTAAAAAAATGAAAATTTGTGCCATTTCACAAGATGAGTAAAACTGGGCAAAGCTGAGCCTGTTGGAAAAATCCAGGGTCTGCTTAGAGGAGATCAGTTTCTGATATCTGTGACTTGTCTCCACAGAGATACTGATGAAGAGTCAAATACATGAGGAATGCTGTAGGTTTGAAAATAAAATTTATGAATACTCACTTAGAGATGTTTGTTAAAGACATAGAACTAGATAAGATTTGCAAGAGAGAACGTATGGGGAAGGAAGTGAAGTCATCTTAGACTTCACTGCCCCAAACACCAACATATAGACGAGATCTGTTTGAAAGAAACTTTCACTTGTAAAACAATTAGGGTGTCAGGAGTTAGTGACTTGAAAATGTATCAGGAAGGCATGCATCAATGGAACTCGGGCAAAGAGAGTATCTGTGAAGGAGAATGAGGGTCCTCCATAAAGAATGCTGGCTGCTGAAAGGTAAATGGAGTTGGTGATGATTGGTTGGTGGTATTGCTTGGGTACAAGATCACCATCTGGGAAAAGGACAGTGTCACTGGGATAGTGTTCAATAGAAATGATTGATCTCAGAGAGGTGGCCTAAGAGACTGAGGGTAATAGAAACATGGACAAATTAGAGAAAGCATTACTGGATGAGACACAAAACAGAGAACAAGGATTCCCTGTCAAGTTTCACGCCCTAATAAAGCAGGACACTTCACCTGAGCAGAGGAGTGGCACTAAGATGTGCATCTTGAAGTACATTCTCCATTAAGCTGTGTCTTCATTTGAACATCTGTTTAGGAAGGAAGTTGTATAAGAGTAACATCTCACGATACCCTGCTTCACCCGGTAAGCAAACAGAGCCCCACTCTCCTGTTTGATCAGAGGGCAGGTTGTATTCATACACTTTAAAATTAAAATGACTAAGATTCAGGAAACATCTCAGTTAATGCATCTCTAAGTGAAGGATGTCTTACCTTCAAATATAAGTTTGGAAACTGTAATCTAGACAGGGTTTGTTTTCTGATTGGTTTATGAAGGAAAGCTAGTCATTTTCTTTGAAATACTCAATGTATTTCAATAATACAATGAATATTATTGGCTTCAAGTCTGTTTCTAGATCCTTTGGAAAAGCTGAATGATTCTTTTAAGAGAGAAATAGGTTTATAAAAGAACTGAAATCATGAGAGATGTTTGACAGTGGTCTTAAACATTTTAACGGAAATTAAATTTTTACTAACTCTGGGCTCAAAAGTCAGGGAGCTAAGGGGGAAGAAGAGTGAAGTAAAATAAAATTGACCTCTTTTGATTGCAAAGAGAACACTATTAGATCACTGTGTTGCTTCACACTTGTGGAGCAAGGAGATGGTTCTTGTCCATATGAACATGTGAGTTCCTTTATATTTTACAATTTAAATCAGTCTAAATGTGGCAGAAAAAAGCATGGAATAAAAACAAAGATCTCTCTTTTTTGCAATTAGAGAACCCCAAAGAGCATAGGAAGAATGTGTATGTTGCCATATTATCCAGAGACAAAGTTGGGAATAACTATGATCAAGGAAGTGATAAGACTTCCATGGCTTGTACTCAAAAGCATAATTGAAAAGACAAAGTTGGTTTAGGGAGATAGGTGCCTCAGGAGAACCTGAATTTGGAGGCAAAATGCTATGTATGGTAGTGTAGACCAGTAATCATAGAACTGTGAAGTTAGACAGGAGGATCCCTAAGGCACTAGAGCAAGCTCTAAGTCCATTGAGCAACCATCTCAAAACTTAAAGTGAATCTTTTTGAGGAAGATTCTCAATATCAGCTTCTAACCCAAGTTGTTCATACACATACAATACAACATTTTGTCTTCACTTTGAAATATAGTATGTGGATTTATAAAATGATACCATGAGTGACTGTCAAACTAATTCCACTTAAATGATTTTGTTTTTTAGAGAAAATACATTATTTTTGAAAATTAAAAGTTAAAAAAATCCTAGATTTACCATTTGTCCCATCCCTTTTGTGTACTCTGAGAAATCTAATTGTTGACAGTATGCCATAAACACTTTTCAACACAAATCCCTTTTATTTTGAAGATTACTAAGTGGAATAAAATGGCCTGCAAACACAAATGCTGTGGTGGTCTGCTAGTACAACTTCTGAAAGAGTGTTCCTCATTGGCTTTGACTTCCATGGGTATAGATTCAGCTTTAAACTATCTTGATCTTTTTTTATACTGTTGTGAAACTGCAATTCTCAAATTATTTTAGTAAGAATTCTTTTAAAAAATAACAGAGAAAGGAGGCTTTTCTACTTTTAATTTCCTGCAGCAGGTCCCACCCACAGCACGATTGTAGTAACTTAAAGATTAGCTCTTCTGTGTAAGATTTTGTGATACTATCTAAGAATACAAAAACACTTAAAATATTCTAAATGAAGTTTTGGCATCCTGCTTTGTGACTGAAATCAGCAGCACATTTGGTCAAAGTTCTAAATCTAATGGCTTCATATTTATCTAGTTGCACACTAAAATTGACATAAAATAAAAGGACAGATTTCCAATCAACTTTCTCTTTTTTAATGTTAGTATCTATAAAGTCCTAAAACTGGTGCTATAAGAAAGAAAGCCCTGCCTTCTAGGTGGTGGCCACTTTCCACCATGCTCTGTGAACCTAGTGAAGTTCTTCCTTGGCTGGGGTTTTAAGCACCACGGACAGTTACAGCACATCCGACTAAACCCACATTACAAATAGGTTTGGTAGTTTTAATGAAAATAGATGAATCTTTATTGCTGGACACTAATAGCAGAAATGTAATTGAAAACTAATAGCCACTAATTAGAACGAATAATTTCATGTTTAAGTACTCTGTTAGAAATAAAACCAGGTTGTTAAAATGAAATCTTTAAAAAAGCATTTGAGAACTGTTTACTGCATTTACTACCTTCTGAAAGACTGAGTGAGGTTGAGGTTTACCTAGGAAGAGCATCCTATCCTTGATTTGTCTCAGGGCATGCATCAACAACTTATAGCAGGGGTAGAATTAGGCTTAGTACTGACAGGCAAAGCCAAGTGTGACCCCAAAAATACATATCATTGCAGTTCTAGTACAAAAAATTGAGCTGTGGTCCATGAGCATTATTTCATTATAAGGTGCATTAGAACCAAGAATGTATCTCTGGAAACTTATTTTCTGATTGCCCATAAAATAGTGTCACGGCACTATCTTGGTTCTGGAATTCTGGGGATAGGGAAACAGGTAGAGAGAGAATGACCAAGGAGATGGTCCCCAACTCAAGGTCCTGGTACTGACTAGACATCACATTGTCACTCTAACCAACATGAAGCAGATATTTTCATTTTACTTGTCCTGGGAAATTATTTATGGATTGCTATGAAGATAGTCAGTGTGCACAATATCACTACCTCAGAATAAATGTTTAATCAAAAACTGCCTTCAGTGTTAAAGAGTCTAGGAAGACACCACTGAGCAGTTTAGTAAGTGGTCATATCCATCTGCCTCTATTTTCTAGAATAGAGGTATTACAGATGCCCCATTGGGACACAAGATCAAAAGTCATATATTGGGATTTTGGAAGAGATGGATAATTTGTGGAAGACTGTGTGGCCATTGCAAAGCATCTGATGGATGTAAAATTTCAAACTTCTATCCTTTGAGGGAACTAGTAATTCTTCATCAATATGCTAGATGTGAACAATCTTGATCACAATGTTAGCATCAAAGTGAAGTGAATCCCCTGGGGATTCTGAACAAGTTGCAGCACAGCCACATTAAGCACTCAGTAAGTAGACCTAATTTCCTCAATCAGACTAATCTCACATGGTCTAATAGCCCCATTTGCAATTGGTAAGGTTGATTCCCAGGAATTGAATGTGAAAAAAATGGCTTGATTCCAAGAACCAAGAAGACAATGATTACTTCACTAAAGATAAAAATGATAATCAAAGGTCTTCTCCAAAATGCTCTCTAGTCTTTTTGGTCAATTAATTTCAGATTAAAAATGCCAATTAAATTTGGAATCTGATCACTTATTAGTTGCCTGCAGATGTTGTAGCTTGCCTTTGTAGACTGACATTCAATGTACAAAATTAAGGATCATATTGGATCTTATGCCTTTTCCTAATCTGATACTTTTGAGTTCTCAAATGTTGGAAAAGATAATGTAAAGAGAGCTGACACATATAATTTTATTAGTACTAGCCATAAAGTGAGCATTTACAATGACTAGTCCATAAAGAAATACATCAGAAAATATAGTTCCTAGGTACTGAAAATGTGATTATGCTTTAGGGTTAGAAAATTATTAAATTCTCTCTCTCTCTCTCTCTCTCTCTCTCTCTCTCTCTCTCTCTCTCTCTTTCTCATGTTATGGCTTTGGGAAACTGCCAAATGGATTTTGCCAACCACATTTTTTAGTCATTTCTCATCCCATGTGTGTGCTTTAATGAGTGTGTAACCCGTATGTTCTAACTCACTTAAGTTTAACTTGACAAAAATCTGTTTTAAGAATAATATGATTTACAAGAGGACTTTAGAGTCATCCTAAGGAACCATAGCATTACTTTAAAAATAGAATGTTAAAGCTGATGCTGAATAGACAGAAAAATCCATAAATTCAGAGCACAAACTTAAATCTGAGATCCATATTTTAAATGACTTGTAACAACTTTACTGACAGTGGAATAAATAAAGATTCAACTCTAAATTATTGCCATACTGTGTAAAATGAAAGGCAAAGAGAAACAAGACTAATATTTCCACTTATATTAAGTGTAGCAAGAAGAAAAACAGCAACATGAAATGACAAAGACAATTCAAATGTATGTTTCTTCCATATGGAAGACTAGACCTCTAAGCCCTCTCACAAAAATTTATTCCAAACACATTTTTAAAATAATACTGAACTGAAAATAGGGGCTGGAGAAAGCAATGTAAAGTAATACAAGAGCTATATGTTCTTACAGGAAAATTCAGATGTCAACCAGAATTACAAATGAAACCTGGACCACACAAGAAAAGGAACTTGAACCTGAGATGGAGAAAGAGAGTCCAATGACTATGACCTAGAAGCAGTCTGATCTCACATGTAAATGAAACACAAATTATCTCTACCTACAAGCATCCTTAAGTTTACTAAAGCCCTTAGTATTTTTAGGAAGCAAGTTATGTGCTATAAGATTCAATTACCTAGAAGATAGCACAAAAGTAGGTTATATGTAATATGCCTACAAAACTATAAAACAAAATAAGCAATGTCACAGGGAAGCATGATAAACATCAACAGAAAGAACAAAGAGCAGAGTAGATTCCCAACCATCTCACACACTGAAAATATCAAGTAATATAACTATGTACAAAGTATGCTAACAGCAAAAATACAGTGGAAAAATAAGAACTCATTCTCAAATATAACTGAGTACATTGAAAAGAACCAAATAATTTTTTTAATTAAAATGAAACTACAAAATAAAGCCAATAGTAAAAAGGTATTGCATAAAGACACAGGTAATAGAAAATGAAAGTTTAAGGAGTATAGAGAAAAGTGATTACAAATAATTTGTCAAAATAAAAAAGTAATTGAAGAAACAAAAGTCAATCTGATGATGGCAATAACTTTCTAGAATATTAAGAAATATGTATATAGGTAAACCAAAATGTATAACTAACAGAATAAATAAAGACTCACCCTGTAGTAAAATTTCTATACAAAACCAATATTCAGTGTAGTAAAACACTGAACACAAAAGAATGCCTTTAAGACCATCCAAAGAGATGTCATATAAAGGCAACACTGTTAGGTTAAGAAACAACAACAAAAAAGCCGGAATTACTATGAAAGGAAAGGAATTGTCAGTGTAGAAATCTACAACATTTTACTCTTCTTAGCTAATTTGGTTAAGGTAAAGTACTTTAATGCAAATGAAAAGTTGTAAAAGTTTGTCCACAGACATAGTTTACTAAAGAATGTTTTAAAATACATATTTCAGAGGTAAAAAAAAAAAACTAAGGAAAGCATAAAATCAAGTAAATTAGAAAATATAACATATGTGTGAGCACACACACACACTCATGTGCACACACCAGTTTATCAAAATAATCAAAACATATGCCCATGGGCTGGGGATCTAGTTCAGTTGGCAGAGTATCTGCTTAACATTCCAGAAGCCCAGGGTTCAGTCCCTAGCCCTTCATAAACTTGCCTCAGTGGTTGTTTTAGTTATCTTTTTATTGCTGTGATAAAACACCATGACTAAGGCAATTTATAGAAGTAAGGGTTTGTGGTTTCAGAAGAATAGAAGTCCATCAACAACATGGCAGGCAAGTGCGGCAGTAGACAGACATGGTGACCATAGAAGTCAGTTGAGAGAGTTCACATCTCAAACTACAAAGAAGAAATAGGGCAAACTAGAAATGAGGGCAATCTTTGACTCCCAAAGTCTGTTCCTACTAACACACTTCTTTCCAGCAAGGCCACACCTCCTAAACTCAAGGATCACCACCAATGGGAACCAAGTATTCAACAACCCAACACTATAGGGATCACCTGCCCCAAACCACCACAGTTATGCACACCCATAATTCCAGGGCTTTGGAGGTAGAAACACGAGTATCAGAAGTTCTGGGTTATTGTCTATACTGGGAGTTTAAGGCCAGCCTGATTACATGAGACTATTTCAAATTAAAACAAAAATAAATGAGTTTTGTAGCATTAAAATTAAGAACTGAAGTACTTGAGCATATTAGCTAGTTTTTACTCAGTATTTTCCTTGCAATCTGAATAGGCTGAATTAAGTCCTCCTGAAAGACAAGGCCTGTAAATGAGACCATGTGTCACTTGATCCATTCAACTGTAATCAAGTTAAGCATGAGATCTAAAATATGATAATCCCTCAGATTTAAGATGAGTCCCAAACATAATAATTGATGAATATTCTTAGACAAGGCAAAGAGATCAGAGATATGAACACAGGAGTAATGGCCATGTAAGGGCAGAAATAGAGACAGAAATTATCAGCAATCATGATTAAAAGGGGCACTCATAAGAATTTCAGATTTTTTCCCTCTTTCTATGCAGAATGACATTAAACTTTCATAGAGACTTTGTTGAATATGTGGGTTGTTTTCAGTAGAATAAACATTTTAATAATGATTCTTTACTGTGGGATAATGCTTTTGTACACTGGTTTAATAAAACACTGATTGGCCAGTAGCCAGACAGGAAGTATAGCTGGGGCAAGCAGACTAAAGGAATGCTGGGAAGAGGAAGGGCTAAGTCAGGAGTCACCAGCCAGACACACAGGAAGCAAGATGACAAGGCAGAACTAAGAAAAGGTACCAAGCCACATGGCTAAACATAAATAAGAATTATGCGTTAATTTAAATGTAAGTGCTAGTCAGTAATAAACCTGAGCTAATGGCCAAGTGGTTATAAATAATATTAAGCCTCTGTGTGTTTATTGGGGTCTGAGTGGCTGAGGACTGGGCAGGACACAGAAAAACTTCCAGCTACAATTCTTTTATATCATGAGCATGGGGTATATTTCTACTTATACATCATTTTCAATTTTAATGGAGTATTATATTTTTAGCAATAGGCTAACAACTTTTAACCTTTGGTCCCTAGTTGGTGGCAGTGTTTGAGAGGTTATGGATCCTTTACACAAACTACATTGCTGGGGGTAGGCCTTGGCAGTTTATAGCTTCCTTCCCACTTCCAATTTTTTTCTCTTAGCTTCAAATTTTCAGATAAAATGTGATCAGCCAGTTTTCTGTCCTGGCTGCCATGCCATGCCTTCCTTATCATTATGGGTTGTTGGCCTCTGGAACTATACTTTAAACCCTTTCTTGTATAAGTTGATTTTGGGCATGGTACTTTGTCATAGCAACAGAAGAGTAACTAATGCTAATATTATTTCATCTTTTTGGTGAGACATTTCTAAATATTTTGTGAAAGCATAAATGGTGATGTTTACTTGATTTTTCTGTTAGTATATTCATTGGTTTTAGGTGTCAAATTGGTACAATCTAGAACAACCTTAAAACAGAGTCTAAGAGAGAGTTTGTCTAAAGCAGGTTGGCCTACGGGCATGGCTGGGGGGAATATTCTTATTTAATTGAGTTGACAAGATCTGCCTACTATAGGTGACACCATTCCCTAAGCAAGGTATCCTGAACCATTTAAGAGTGGGAAAAGCAAGCTGAACATAAGCATGCATATATGCTTTTTAGCTGTGTGTAATGTGGCCAGTTGTCTCTGCCTCAGGCTACTGTCCCTGTGACTCAACACAATGGTGGGCTATAGCCTGTAACTGTGAACCAAGTATCCCTTCTCCCTTATGTTGCTTTTGTCTGAACATTTTATCCCAACAAAAGATTGGTTGTCAATTTTATATAAATGTTGATATTCATACTTTTATTTTATATCCTAGAATTAGTACAATGACTAAGTTTTTTTTTTTTACATAATTTATGAAGTAGTTACAACATGATCCTATGATTACCTACAGAGAAAGGTCATTTTACTTTTTCCTTTTCAATTGGGTATCTTTTTTTTTTTATCTTTTGTGTCTGATTGTTTTTGCTAGTACTGTGGATATCACATGGATGAGAAATGGTGAGAGTGAGCACCTTAAGTTTATGCCAAATCTTTAAGGATTATTGGTAACAATGTACTATATTTGGAAGTTATACTAAATGAGTAGATTTTAACAATGATGGCATTTAAAAAGCGTGTAGATTTCTGGATGTTCTAATTTCAGTCTGTATAGTAACGATTTTACTGTCTATATGTATTACATAGTATCTATTTTATATCTTGAATACAGATATATCCTGAGGAAGAAACTTTACCAACAACTTGGTTTTGGACTTCTGACTTCCAAGTCTATAAGAGTAAATGTCTAGTGTTCAAATAATCAAATTTGTTGTTGCAGTTTGTTACAACATTCCTCTATCTCCCCACCAAAAAAAAAAAAATGCTAAGCCAAGGTCCTACCAATTCAGAAATGATGAGGAGCCTTGGCCGGATGGTTCAGTGGTGAAGCACTTACCAGACAAGCCTGATGACCTTAAGTCAATGCTAACGCCACTGATTTCTGCATATGTGCCTACTGCCACATGATAATAAATAGATAAATAAATTATTTAAAACATTAAAAGAAACACAAAGGGTTTAAAACATATGAAAACCAGAAAGTAATTAACAGAATTGTCACAGATATGATTGCCAATACACACAAAAATTGAAACAATGTTTAGCATTCACTAAAAATAGTAATATAAGCAGGATGAACACACTTCCTCCAACAAGACCACACCTGCTCCAACAAGGCCTCACATCCTAATTTCTCTAATCCTTCTCAGTAGTGCCACTCCTTGAAAACTAAGCATTCAAATATATGAGTCTATGGGAAACATTCTTATTTGAACGACCACGTTATAGTTATATAGTAAATT